>JANHFR010007555.1:64169-81999 GCA_032468015.1 Mimophis mahfalensis | reverse complement strand
TTGGCTCCTGGTGTTTTCTTTTCTGTGGGAAACGGGTCCAAATGGCTCTTTGAGTGTTTAAGTTTGCAGACCCCTGTTCTAGTCCAGCCCCCTGCTCTTGCATAAACCAAAGACCACTCCTTTGGTTTATACCAAATAATACAGTAGTGTCATCAGATAATTCAAGCAGCACAGGTTGAATGATATTAATGGCATTTCAATGGGGGTTTTTATACAATAGCGAGTCAATATTTAAAAACATTTTGCTGTTTTTCTGAGCTTTTTGCCATACGTTTGGGGAAAGTGGATACTAGTCATACTGCCTTCAATATTTTATGTTTTCAAAAAGCTTACCTTCCAAGTGATCACCAAATTATTAGGTTCCGTTCCAATCCCTTGAACGTTACTAGGATTGTCATCTGGCTCTAAAAATTTAAAATTTTATATTTAAGTAAAAATATAGACCACAATAGTGAAATGCTATTTATATACTAAGCAGATAGAGGTGTTTATTTACTTGCAGGTTTTGTAAAATACTTTTCAGAAGGTTCGCTTGGGTGGCTCCTTCCAATTTCATTGACAGCTATTACACGAAATGAATAATTCACATATGGTGATAACTTTAATTTTACAGTTGTAAAGATACTAGGGACTTCCATTTGGTAATTCCATATTCCTGGTTCACGGAAAGCATCTTCATATTCAATAATAAACCCTGTAAATAAAGTTGATGTAGATTTTGCTTTATAAAGCCTTGTTTTCTTCTGATATGACTAGCAAAATACATATTTTTGAGAAAAGTGTGTTATTATACCAAGAGTGTTGTAAATGCTTGAAAATTGAATATTCTGAAGGTCAAATTTTACTTGAAAGCAATCAGGCTTTGCAGGACTGGACTTTGGCATGAATTATAATAAAAGCAGGGCATAATATTTCTGAATGTTAAGTGGAAAACTGAATCAAAGTAGTAACATCTCATGTATTTTGATAAAGAAAAATAGAGGACATTGCTACTGAATAGGTAGTTTAGTAATTAATAAACAAATAGGCCATTTACACTGTTATTTTGTACCACAGTTCAGTGCTTATGCAGGGCACTTTACAGAAGCATATTTTAACCGTCAGTTAAATGAAAACAATCAAACAAATGCTGTTTATTGCAAAATAGAATGTAAAATGACATTCAAAATAAATAGAACAATCATACTTGTAATGGGGCTATTATTTTCATTGCCCGGTATCCAAGTGAGCTGAGCACTTCTTTCTAAACGATCTGTTAATTCCAAATCATAAGGTGGATCAGGACGATCTGAAAAGAGAAATAAACAACTGTTATATTCTAGGAAAATTTTGAATAAGCTTGCTTACAACATGATTGTGTGACCACTGGCATGCAACTGCAATGAAAATGTACAACTGACTTTGCTGGGAAACAATACAGAACAAAAGCATATTATTACATAAGTTCTAGTAATAACATTTGTTTTGTATTGCAAAGTAATAATAATAAATGACAACATTTTTGTCATGGTTCATCAGCAGTTTTTGAGTTTCAGAGATGGTAATGAATAGAGCACTATTTTATGTAAAGCAAACATTTATTTACACTAAAAGAAAATAAAAATACATTCAATAACTACAAAAAAAACTGTTTCAGAATTACATCATTATTGGAGCCTCTATATTGGCATGTACTTATCTATGTTCACATAGACTTGATGTTTTTAACTTAATGAGAAACAGGCTTTTTTCCCTACCTCTTTTACAGTCAGAAATTTATTTTTGCTAAAAGTGTGAAGGAGTGGAAGTCCAATACAATATAAACATGGTTTTTTTTAAGAGAAGAAACAGGTTGAAGGGTGTGACAGTGCTGCCAATGTGAGTCTGTGATACAGAAAAGGGGAATATGATTTACATCAGGGGTGTCAAACTCAAGGCCCGCAGTGTGCTTAATTCTGGTCCGTGGGGCAGCCGTGGAAATGGTGAAGGACCAGCCCGTGATGCCTCTGCCAGTGAAAATGGAGCTTTCGGTCCCCCAATCTCCATTTTTGCTGGCAGACGGCTTCAAGAGGTGGTATAAGATTCTGCCTCTCCTTCTAACCCAAGCAAGTAAAAACTCCTGAAACTGAGTATTTCAAAAGGAACCTTTTATTGAGTAGAAGTGAAAGCAGGACAGTCAAGGCAGACTCTGAATTCCCTTAGGCAAGACAATTTATAAAGGCAGTAGAGATCCCTCCTACCAACTAGAATGCAGCTTTAGCCAATCCCTAGGTGTGAAGATGTTATTGTAACGGCCATCCTGAGAACCAGATAAGCAGGCGTTCCCATGGCCATCTTCCTCCAGTTTGCACAGTGGAAAAATCTCACATGGCCCTCCCCCACAATACATTCCCCATAAGGTGAGAAAATCTCAGAGCGCTCCAGCACCAGGATACAAGTTATAAAATACCAGTTGTCAAAGGTAATTGAGAAGAATTGCATCTGAGGTCCCCCCCACTTCTCCCAATTGAATGGGAGGCCCATCCTTGAAATGTTTCCCCTTTTGCATTTGAGCATCCAAGAAGGGGCAGGAAAGGAGAAAGGGAAAGAGGAAAAACAAAGAAAAAGAAGGGAAGATGGGAAGGGAGCAAGAAAGGAAAAAGAAGGTAGGAGGGGAAAGAAGAAGGAGAATGAAGATTGAAACAGAAGAAAAGGGAGGGAGGGAGGGAGGGAGGGAGGGAAGTCCTGCCTTAGCAGTCTGGAGGACAAGGGTTGGCACTCTCCCTGGTCCTGCTTCCTCCACTGGAGACAATGGATCTCCCCAGCCCCGCACCATCACAAGTGCCCCCAGCATGAGTGATGTCCAGATGGCCACGCCCACCCTGGCCACACACTGCCAGCCCCCAAGGTCAAACACAACCGTGATGTGGCCCTCAATGAAATCAAGTTTGACAACCCTGATTTATATTCTTTACTCTATCTGATTGTGATAAATAGTGACAATCTGTCATAGAATTCAGATCCAGGAAAGACAATAAGAGGTTTTAAAGTCACACATTCCTTGTTAGATTTTTAAATATATATAATGTATACATGAATATAAATATGTACAAGGGAGCAAACAAAATTGAAAGAAAGATAGCAAACAGAATTGGAAAGAAAATAAAGGATGTATGTTCCAGTTACTGGAAATGTTATTTAAGTATAAAGTGGTTGAACAAAAACGTTTTAGAAATTTAGAAGGAAAGGTGCTGCTACTCATAACTACCTTCCAAACATGGGAAACTGCAGATTAATTAATTAATTAATGCTTTAAAAGATAGATTCCCTAAAATTAAATTTAACTCCAGTGTCTTTATAATAGCTATGGAGAATATATCAGCCACCCATAAGGCAAAAAATTGTTTTTTTATCATACCCCATAATCAAACATATATGAACCTATAACAAAAATTACCCCAAACTCATTCTAAACTGGTAAGATCTTGCTCAAGAATTATGCGTCCAAGACTAAAATGCTTAATGAATTAATAATAAAATTTAATTAGGGGTAATAGTTGCAAGAAGAAAATATATTAAGTATACAAATCTTAAAGAGGGCGATGAAGAGTCCAGGTTTGCCATAACTTAGTACATTTAATATAGTACCATATATAGACTTGATTTTGGGCAGAAACAATATCCATTTTTAAAATGGATTTTAAATTTTTAAAATTTTTTTAAAAACCAGGCTCAAGGTTGACTCAGACTTCCATCCTTCCGAGGTAGGTAAAATGAGGACCCAGATTGTTGGGGGCAATAAGTTGACTCTGTAAGTCAACAAGCTGGCTTTGTAAAAACACCGCTTGGGCCTCCCGGAAAGCCCTAATAAGCAGGTCTATACAAAGAATGAAGGCAATTACTATAAGTGCATTGTAAGCCGCCCTGAGTTCTCGGAGAAGGGTGGCTTATAAATAGAATTTTTTAAAAAAAATCTTACATTCAGTGGCAATAAACTATTAAAATATATAGAGGCTAAAAGGTCTCTAGATATGCTGAAGATTATGCCACAGGGAAATTAGAAGTTATTTTTAAAAATAATATTAAACTATGCTTAACAAATGATAAACAGTGGCTGAATGTTACACATGTTTTAATAGTTCATTAAGGCAATTATTTGAGAAATTTATACTTAAGACAAGTTTGATTTAATTATAATAATGAAACAGTTTAGCATTTCAGTCATAAATAAAAATAGTAACACAATTCTCATCAGATTTAACATAAATATATAACCAAACAAAAATAAAAAGAGAAACTTTCAATTTGAAAAAAGCAGAAAATTTAGGAAGGTTTGGTACATAACGCAAGCAAGACTTATTATTTGTTTACCGTAAACAATAGGTGGAACTGTTGGAGGAGCTGGAAAAAAGGATATTAATATAAACTATAAAACTTGTGTTAGTAGTCAGAATAAAACAACACTATTTATTACTAACGTGACTTGCTATTGTAATAAAATGTCATTATTTTATTTGCAAAAACTTAACTGCCTAATATGCACTGAATGAAAACAAGAACAAAAGCCTCTTTTATCTGAGTCCTGAATAATCCTGCAGACAATTGTCAAACTATAGATTCATCATATTGGAAGAGATAAGTTAGACCATGTAAGCCAATTGCCTGCACAATGCAGGAACTTTAAGTATTCCCAACAGAAGTCTGTCTAGCATCCATCTAAACCAGTGGTTCTCAACCTTCCTAATGCCGCGACCCTTTAATACAGTTCCTCATGTTGTGGTGACCCCCATCCATAAAATTATTTTTACATACACCTGTATTTGTACTGAAATGTAGTGTATTGTTGTGGTGAAATGTATTGTATTGTATTGTTGTGGTAACCCCCATCCATAAAATTATTTTCACATACACCTGTATTTGTATTGAAATATTTATTTTCCGATGGTCTTAGGGGACCCCTGTGAAAGGGTCGTTCGACCCTCAAAGGGGTCGCGACCCACAGGTTGAGAACCACTGATCTAAACAATTGCAAAGAAGAGGAGTTTAGCATCTTTGGATACTGGTCCCAGCATTGAAATGTTTTTACTGTTAAGAGATTTTATTCCCCATTAACATTACTGGAACTAGCTTTTCTACTATGTAAATCTACAATCTACATCTACAATTTACATAGTTCCAAAGTTGTTCCAACATAAGTGAGAACTTTGTGTGACATGACTTACCTATCTGAGAAGTGCTATCATTGCCTTTGCTTACCCTATCAGTCTTTCTCAAAACCAAACATATCCAGTTCAGCCAATTTCTCTTTACAGGATAGCCTCTAATAATTTTCATTGCCTGCTCTAATTCTGTTCCTATTTTTCTGAATCCTTCTTGAAGTATGCTGGACAGAACTCAAGAAATTGAAATTAAGTGGTGTAACTAAAACAAAATAAAATAAAGTAACTATTTCCTATAATTTGGAAATTAGGTTTTTATTGAGGATACACTGCATCTACAGTGTATGTACTAGTGTGTGTGTGTGTGTGTATGCATATTTGCAGCCAAGATAGACTGATGATTTATATTGCTTACATTTCATTACTACATCAATATCTTTTTCACGATTATCATCATAAAACCACAAATCCCCCATCCTCTTCACATACATCTGATTTGTCTTTCTTAAGAGAATAACCTTTTTCACTTCACAGCTAACTGTAACTTTCAGTTTATTTCTCTAATCTCTGAAGATTTTTAAAAATTATTTCCACCCTCCAGATTTCCTATCTCACTCAGTTTTATATCACTTGCAATTTGATAAACATTGCCTTAATTTCAACCAGTTATTAATGAAAATATTGGCAAATTTGGCAAATTCTGAATATTTTAATCTCCTTCAGGATAATCTAACAACGGACAAATGCTGAACCATAACAAATATTTCCTTACAGAATACTGATATTTTGTTTCTCTGATTTTAATAACAGTATGTACACCTCCAGGTTCTTTTGAAATCTGTCAAATAAGGCAACTAGGACTTTGTGTGTTACTTTCCTCCTAATGAAAAACTGTACTCTTCCAGCTGCTGTGTAGGAGATCTTTCTACAAAAATGCTTTCTAATTGGATATGGAATTTTAAAACAACATTAATTTAATAATGTCTACCTTACCAAATATAAATTCCAAGGAACTAAGATATTTTAAAATATTTTTTTCTATCAGACACAGGTTATTTTTTTAACTTTACAAAAAAAGGGAAGCTGATTTATGAAATCACATTATAAACAAAGATACACAATAATTATAATGCATACAGAACCCTAAATATTAAGATTCTGGCATGGAAAGAAAATCTATATAGAGAAAACTCAGAACTATATTTTCTTAGATCAGGTCCAAATGATGGATATTCTAAAAGCTACCATAGTTTCAGGCAAGTATATGTATAAGAAATCATCCTGTCTTGTCAGGTTGTTTTGGGTTCAAACCTAAGATAGCATTATAGAAGCAACTGAAAAATTATTTTGGTTGAATTTATGGGATCAAAATATATTCTTACTTTTAGAATATTCCAAAATTGTAATATCAGAATAGCTTAAAACCAGTTAACATTTTCACAAAAAGATAACAGGTTTACTTTTCCTTTAATTCTACATTAATAGATATCTTACCCACAACAGTAAGTATAGCATTTGCAGAAACACTATCCAGTGTAGTATTAGCTAGGCAAGTATATTCTCCACCATCCTTATCAGTGACATTCATAATGGTCAAGCTGTATTTACCTACAATAAACCTGTAATTACAATACATGTAATTATTCCATTATTGCAAACAGTTCTAAATATATAATTTATTAGTTGTAGTAAATAACAATAGCATCTCAACACAGATGTATTTGTAACTTGACAGCAATTCAAGAAGGAATCCAAAGGAGAAACCAAATTGGACGACTAAAGTCCATTACAAAAAATGAAAGAAGATACAGTGGAATTATGGGATCAGTTAGAACAATGGCAGAACAACAAATGTAGATAATTTTATTTATACAATGATTTGTTGGCCATTTAAGAATTTTCTGAGAAGCTGCGATGAATTTAGTATGAGTTTAAATATTGCAAAATAAATTCACCACAGGTGTATATTGAAATATGCATTCCACAGATATTGCTTAAACCAAAGCACCAAGAAATGACATGCATTAAGGACAAATAACAGAGGCATTTGACTGGGGCTGGGTGTCAAAGCAAGGAAATTAAAAGTGTACTAATACAAAGCTATTAACATTTGAACTGCTATAAGTCCATGTATTTGCCATACGCTAAATATAAATCACTACACCATTCTGGGTTTTTTTTTCTCTTTGCAGATGATCTATGATCCCAGGAAAAGATACTTGGTGAATATATCAAAAGATGCAGTATGATGTTACACAAAGGGGTTACGTATATTGTATTTTATTATAGCATATATGCCTGGTGAAGAGAAATCATGACTGGTGCATTGCAGAAAGCACTATCTTTAAAAAATAGTAACACTTTGTCTGCAACAGGATATATTATTAAATTATATCTGGAAATATGTATTAAATCCCCTGGTTTGTGTTTTATTAACTTTCAAAGAAGTGGAACTAGGGTTAGGAATACATACCGTCCATCATCTGGCAATTCATCATTTTCCTTCAACCATATAACTGTAGGTGTTAATGTTGCGTCATATTTAATTACACATTCAAAGAAAACCTGCTCCATCCTTTGTACTACTTTGTATTCAGGGTGCTTAATAATCATTGTGGGTTCTGAAACATAAAATAATTACTATGATACTTGACAGTTACAAATCAGCAAACAGATTAGGAGGCTTTTATTTCAGAGCCAGGGTTTCTTACCCTTGATTTCTAACTGAACATTATTTTGTGCTTTTCCTAGTTTATTTCTTGCTATGCAGGTGTACGTGCCACTGTTGTTCTTCTGGGCTTTCAGAATTTCCAAGGTGCCATTATTATGGAAAACATACTGGTTGCCCTGGAGAATGCTACCTTTCACTCCTTGAAACCTATGTATTGGAAAGAGATTATCCAAATTATGCATTAATTTAAACTTTATTTGGAGGCAACACATCTACTGCATCCCTAAACCCCAATATAGATGTAATAATATGTGATAAACTGTAGAAGTATGATTATATACATACTCAACAAAAAAAAAGAGCCAACTCACACAAAATGTTAAATAAATGATTGGATTTAACATGCTTTTTAAAAAATATAATGTCCCCAATGAATTTTGAGACTACAGCAGATCACCAAGGGTGGGATTCAGCCAGTTTGGGCCAGTTCGGGCAAGCCAGATGCTAATTTAACATCTGGTTCACTGAACCAGTAATTTCGGCGACTGGCTGGCCCCGTCCATCCCAGGAGTCTTCATGTGGCCCATTTTGGATACCAGGTAAGTGCAGGGTTCAAGCAGAGGTGCTGGGAGGGTGAAAATTAGGCTTCCCGGAAGTACCAGAAGTCAAAAAACAAGCCTGTTTCCAGCCTCCAGAGGACCTCTGGAGCTTACGGGAGGCCATTTTCGCCCTCCCAGAGGCTTGAGAAAGGCCTCTGGAGCCTGGGGAGGATGAAAATTAGGCCTCCCGGAAGTACCAGAAGTTGGAAAACAGGCCTGTTTCTGGCCTCTGGAGAACCTCTGGAGCCCAGGGGAGTTTTCACCCTTTCCCAAAGGCTTGAGGAAGGCATCCAGAGTCTGGGGAGGGTAAAACACGCGCCCCCCCATGATGGAGGAGGCCAACTAGGCCACGCCCGCCATGGCCACATTGACCCAGCAACCGCACAGAAAACCGTCTGCTGAAAATTTTGAATCCCACCCCTGCATATCACACAAGGCTAACATTTTCAATCTTTCCACTCCATGATATGAAATTGCCGCTGATCCCTGGGTGATTCTGGTTTTCTTTTTAGAATTTTTTTTATTATACAACATCTCATTTTATAGCATTGGCAAGACAGGTCTTACACATCACAAAACTACGAAACATATACATCTCTGAAATCCTCTGTAATATACATTGTCTTATTCACATCTTTGTATTTATTTTTTTTTACAAATATCATATCTCCTTCCCTTTTCTAATCTCTGGTTCTGCTTCCTACCCACTTATACCATAAATCCCAAATTTTATAATATTCTGTTTCCCCCTTATCTTTTAACAGCAATGTTAGTTTATCTAATTCAGCATGTTCAAGTATTTTATTAATCAGTTTTTCTTCTGTTGGAATCATTTGCATTTTCCAATGTTGTGCAAAAATAATCCTTGCTGTGGTAATTATATGTACATGAAGATACGCCATGTTCTTTTTATACCTCCCCAGGTTCATCCCTAATTAAAAAATTTCTGGTTTAAGATCTAACTGTTGATCTGTCATCTCCTCTATCCATTTTAACCCTGGTCCAGTGTCTCCTAGCTAGTGGATATAACCACCACATGTGGTAGTAAATTCCTTGTGGGTGATTACACTCCAGCAGCTCAGAACTAGATTAGAGAACATTTTGGCTAGTCTTGCAGGGAGAAGATGCTATCTGTAAAACATTTTGTATGTGTTTTCTTTATATGTTGTTGCCATTGTAAATTTAGAGTTTCTCTCCCACATCTTCTGCCAATCATATCCAAAGTTTTTGGCCCACATTATCATATTCTCTTTCACAATCTCCTCTTCCATTTTTTGGCTTAGTACACAATTATAGCATTTAGTTATCAATTTTTCATCCCCTTCCAATAAAGTCTTATCCATTTCTTGGGAGTCTCTGTATATTCCATATAGTTCCGCATCCTTCCTATATCATGTCTGGATCTGAGCATATGGCCACCAGTCCAAAGTTAATCCCTGCACTTTCAATTCTTGATTGGTCTTTCATTTTCCTTGCTCAGTTATAGTATCTTGATAAGTTACAATTTTATCTAGTTTGGGTGATTCTGCTGATGAGAGTACTCAGTAGGGGGAACTGCTTACCCCTGTAATCCCAAACCTAATTGACTCCCCTCCTGCTGGCAGTTATTTAAAAGAAAAGATAATTATTATTTATAGTCATGGATGTAATTTGCCATCAGATGCTTGCTAAGTAGTGTAAAACATTAATTATGTATAAAATTGAAAATTAAATAAATTGATCAAGATTCCCTTCACTTGAAATGGAAGACCAACAATTAAAGAACACAAAAAGGTATAGAACTCTATTTAACTTTCCAGATTCTCACAATATTCATTAGTTTAATGTGCACTAAGCATGAATGATTCCCTCCCGCCCCGGTCACTGTGAGCAACTTACCATTCAGCTTCAGGCATAGGTGAACCAAAAAAAGCACAATCTAGCAATGCAGGCTTATTTTCAATGACTTGATAAAGTTTATTGTATGGTGTAAGGATTCTTGGTGGTTCAGCTGAAAATAAAAATATCTTTTAAAATGTGAATATTTTGAATGCATTTGTGTAGGAAAGTTTATATTCTAGCTTATTTATATAAGTACATATGTATAGCATTGATGAGGTTACCTACTTTGGGTAATTAAATGTCTTCATAATATGTAATAAAAATGTTGCCATTATCATACCCTAAGTGAATTAAATAAAACTCTGTTACAGATAGGTAACTTTGGGGGAGAAATGTCTTTTGTTCCAGTAAATGCAGTATTTGAGATCTCAATAATACATTTATCAAGACTTCTTTTAAATTTTCCTAGACAGTTCTCTGCCTTATATCTTATGTAAAAAAATGAATAAGACTAGTAACCATCTAAGAGTAAAATATTTAAGGGTTGTCTTTAAGTCAGACATTCTTAACTCGGGGACAACTGCAGGGACTTGTGCAAGCAGTCACCAGGGGTCAAGACTGATTTGTTCAAAACCCAAGTGCCGCACAATGGGGTGAGCTCCCTCCAAGCAGTTCAAAATTGTGCAAGTGAATAAATAAGTACTTCAATGGCAAGGTAACAGCATTCTGTGCACCTTGGTCTATAGACATGCTGGCCACGTGACCACAGAAATGTCTGTGGACAACTCCAGCTCTCTCAGCTAACAAGCACCATTCCCTAGAGTCAGACAGGGGAAACCTTTACTTTTATAGGGTCTAGCCTACTAATCCCCCTAATAAAGATGAATAGGATCGCATGTAAGGATCACATGTAAGACTTTATTGGGGCTGACATGTTGACATATCAAATTGACATTCATTATATTCTTGTTTATTCATTAACTACACTTCTTTATGTATTTTAATATAGTTAAATTTATATTGCTATAGTAATATAACTGAGGTGCTGGAAAGATAAGTTGAATAAATACTAAAATTACCAATAAGTCAATATTGTAGCATGCACTGTCTACTAATTAGTAATAAAACACCATTAATAATTTTTAAAAAGCACCAACTGTCTTACCTAAAATATTCACAAATGCATTTGCTAATAGATATCCATATTCATTAGAGGCATTACACTGGTATACAGCACTTGATCTTACTTGCACACTAGTGAAAATAATTGTATCACCATCAACTTTTCGACTGGGATCTTCAGGAGCAACTATTAAAACACACAGGATAGATTAAATTATTCAACACTGAAAAAAATTGTCATTGGATTGTAAGAAAATAATTTGGAGGAAGGTCAGAAATATTGTACATATACATACATACAGGTGTATATGTATGTGTGTGTGTGTGTGTATGCACACACACGCACATACATATGATCTCCATATTTATTCCTACACTCTGTCATGCACCAACCCTATTCTAACTCAATAGTTTAATATTAGTAGTCCAAGTCAGGTTATGATAATTAGATCTCAAGTCAGTGGATCATTTGTATCAGATTACAGAGTAACAGAGTTGGAAGGGACCTTGTAGTTCATCTAGTCTAACCCCCCAACCAAGCAGGAGACCCTACACCATTTCTGACAAATGGCAGTCCAATCTCTTCTTAAAAGTCTCAAGTGATGAAGCTCCCATAATCTCTGAAGGAAAGTTGTTCCATTGGTTGATTGTTCTCACTGTCAGAAAATTTCTCCTTATTTCTAAGCTAAAACTCTCCTTGTTCAGTTTCCATCCATTATTCCTTGTCTGGCCTACATGTGCTTTAGAAAATAGCTTGACCCCTTCCTCTCTGTGGTAGCCCCTCAGATATTAGAACACTGCTATCATGTCTCCCCTGGTCCTCCTCTTCACTAGACTAGCCAAGCCCAGTTCCTGTAACTGTTCTTCATATGTTTTAGCCTTCAGTACTCTAATCATCCTGGTTGCTCTTCTCTGCACTTCTTCTAGAGCCTCAACATCTTTTTTATAGTGTGGTGACCAAAACTGGATGCAGTACTCTAGGTGTGGTCTTACTAAGGCTTTGTAGAGTGATATTAGTACCTCTCTTGATCTTGACTGTAACCTTCTGTTAATGCACTTTAGGATTGCATTGCCTTTTTTGGCTGCCTCTGCACACTGCTGGCTCATATTTAGCTGGTTCTCTACTAAGACTCCAAGATCCCTCTCACAGTTACTGCTATTAAGCCTGGTTTCACCCAGTCTGTATGTGGTTTTTCTTGCCTAAATGTAAGGCTTTGATTTTCTCTACGTTGAATTGCATTTTGTTATACAGGGCCCAGTGTAGATGTGGTTTTACCAAAGCTTTATAGAGCAGTTTTAGTACCTCGCTTGATCTTGATTGTATCCCTCTGTTAATACAATTTAGGACTGTGATGGCTTTTTTGCTGGTTCATATTTAATTGGTTGTCCACTAAGACTCCAAGATTCGTCTCATAGTTACTGCTATTGAGCCTGGTTTCACCCACTCTATATGTGTACTTTTGATTTTCGTTGCCTAACTGTAGGACTTTACTTTTCTCTACATTTAATTTAATATTGTTAGATAGGGCCCAGTGTTCAAATCTGTCGAGATCTATCTGGATTTTAAACCCAACTTCTAGGGTGTTAGCTATTCCTGCCAGCTTAGTATGATCTGCAAATTTGGTACGTTCCCCTTCTAATTCATTTGTGAAGATATTGAAGACTACTGGGCCTAAGATGGGACCTTGTGCCACCCCACTATTTACTTCCCTCCATGTAGATTTACACCCATTAAGGACTACTCACTGAATACGGTTTGTCAGCCAGTTGTGAATCCATCTGGTGGTGATGCTATCTATCCCATTTTTTTCTAGCTTACCAAGAAGTAGATTGTGGTCTACTTTGTCAAATGCCTTGCTGAAGTCTATTATGTCCACAATATTTTGCTGGTCCACTAATTTAGTCTTTATTGAAGAATAAAATAAGATTGGCTTGGGATGATCTGTTTTTAACAAACGCGTGCTGACTGCTAGTTATTACTTGTTTTTAGATGTTGGCAGATCTATTTTTTAAATATTTTTTTCCAGTATCTTCCTCAGTATTGATGTTAGGCTGATTGGTATGTAGTTTTCTGGGTCTGTTTTTTCCCCATTTTTTTGAAGATGGGAACCACACCAGCTCTTTTCCAGTCCTCCAATAGTTCCCCAGAGCTCCAGGACTTTTGAAACATGTGGTGCAGTGGCTCGGAGATGACCTCTGCCAGCTCCTTTAGAACTCTAGGATGTAATCCATCAGGTCCAGTGATTTGTATTCATCAAGATCAGACAGGTCTTAACATTTTTTTTGGCTTATTTCAACTTTTATTTCTAGTCTGTCTTTTACAGTTATGTTTTTGGTAGGTTGGGCTATAGTTTCTTTTTGCATGAAAACAAATGCAAAGAATGAATTAAGCCGTTCTGCTTTCTCTCTATTGTCTGTTACTCTCTTGCTATCTTCTCTCTTTAGTGGACTGATTGTGTCTCTCTTTCCATTTTTTGTTCTTGTCCTTTTTGTCTTTCAGTTTATCAGAGAGATCTTCGTGCAGCCATGTTGGTTTCTTCTTGGACGTCTTGTTTTTCTTTCTCAATGGTATTGTGCTGGTCTGGGCTTTTATTATCATATTTTTCAGTGTTTCCCAAGATTCTTGAGTTGTTTTCCCCTTTAGGATTTTCATCCAAGGAATCTTGACTAAGTTCTCTCTGAGTATGCTTGTCCCTCCTCTACCTTTTGGACAACAAAGTTGTCAGCTAGGTTGGTCAGGAACCTATTTGATTTCTCACTGCAGAAATTAGTTTTCCAATTGATATCAGGGTAATTTAAGTCCCCCATTACTACTGTAGTGTGTTTCTTCCATATATTTATTAGTTGGTTGGCAAAAGGGACATCTATTTTTTTTCTCCTTGATTGGGTGGCCTATAGTATACATCCATGGCCATGTCATATTTTTTTTCTTTTATACTGACCCATATGCATTTTATTAGGTTTTTGTCTTTCGTTTCATGCATTTCTGTAGCAATATAGTGGTCCTTTATATACAGTGCACTCCACCTCCTCTTTTATGGGGTCTGAGTTTTTTTAACAGTATCAGGAAAGATGAACTCCACCAATATTAATATGAACATTCCTGCAATCTATCTTTTAATTTTATATATAGGCTCAATATTTCTTAGTAATTTTTGAGATGCACTTACAACTGAAGATGGAAATTACACTGGAATTTTCTTCATGCAAAAAATAAACTACTCAGTTGTGGTTTCTCTTCTATCCTTCAACAGATCAAGGTAGGCAGTTATGTCACTATAAATAGCAGCAGGTGTTCATAGGCTTATTTTTGGATTATATGCAAATATAATGGGATTTTGTTCCTCAAAAGATTAAAACATAGCAAATCTTCCTAATATAATTAGGAAGGTAATTCCTCATTTATCTTTGTTACTCTAAGTTTTGTTTCCCGTCTTGCTTGGAACATCTTCAATCCGCTTGATATTCTTTTTAGAAGTGTACAATCAAGCATAAAAATAAATGTAAAATCAATTCTACAATTAAATGTATGATCAGCTATATACCAATTGAGCATCCCAATGGATAAAAAGCATGAATAATCATTTATAAAAATAAATACAGTATTAAAAATCCACTATATGAGTTTAGCAATCTAGGGCTTTCTTATCCCATTCCTCTAATTAATTGCTTCACATGTGATGTTGGCTCTCTGTGAGCTACAATTTGAAATGTTCTTTTCCAGAGTCCCTGAATCAATGTGCATAGCAACTTAATGGGAAAGGAAAAATAAACTTCAGAAAGGGTTGAGTGGTAGCCTGGTTTAGAAATATCAAGGAACTACTATTTCACACTGAAGCACTTGATGGTTTTAGATTCCTGTCTTCAACTTCTTAACTGATCATCTGACTACTTTGCAGATTCAAAAGCTCTTACTTTGTAAGACAAAATATCATTAATTTCTTCTTAAATAAATAAATGAATTTATAATTTTGAATTTTAGTTTTAATCATTATTCTCTCTGTGTGTAATCTTTAGAATAATGTCCATTATTGTACTTACATTAAACTATACCATGGAAGCTCTACAAATGTGGAAAATGTTTTGCTCATTCTTAACAAAACTTTGACTACTTGTTCAAAAACTTAGATTGACAAAACCACTAATATCAAACAAGAACCTAATACGAAATAAAATTAAAAACAGCCCATACTTTCAACTGGAATTCCATTTGCTAACCAGCTTATGCTGGGTTTAGGATTGCCATTAGTTCTACAAATCAAGGAACCATCTTCTCCAGGAGATAATACAAGGTTTGAAGGTTCTCGTATCCAATAAGGGGCAGCTGAGTTTAAAAGAAAGAAGCAAAAACATTCAGCAACTAGTTTTTGCAGTGGTAGCAGTATATCAGGTTACATATGTTAATATAATTTATGTCAAAACTCCAAATGTATACAGAACAAAAATGCATTTATTAAAAATAGAATAAATTGTTTGGGTAATAATCAAAAGTTTGGTAGCACTTTTTCAAAGTAACAAATTTTATTAAAGGCATAAACTTTCATTACCTACAGCTCATTTCAATAATCTTTATCTGTTCGGTTGTGATTCTAAAAAAAAGGATAAATCATCTTTTTATACTAAGAGTTTTTACATTTAACAGTATATAAACTAAACTGTGTGGTAGAGACCTTTTTTCCAATCTCTAAAAATCTTCTTATGTCAGAGGCATAGTGAGTTGAAAGACTGAAGGATGTGAAGAATAGCTGAAAATAGAACTATGGATAGTCCTTGCTCAACACTCATTTGTTCGGGGACTGTTTGAAGTTAGTGTTGAACAAAGGGACATATGATCAGGCCAAATTCTGGCCATTGCAGTGCTTCTGCAGTCACATGAATAAAATGTGAGCCCATCTGGGGCCATCTGCATTTACAACTACCATTTGCCTACCAGCTGTTACCAGGTGCCCCTGCTACCTGGCCTTGACCCTCACCACAGCTGTGCCTGACACACTGTGTGCCACTACAGCTGGTAACAGCTGGGCCCTCTTTTGTGCCCCCTTCCTTCACACCAGTACAGGTGGAGTTTTTCTCCGTCATGGCCCCGATCTCTGTTTGCGTGCCAGCCATCATCTTCATTTGCAGCTAGGGTGAAAGAAGATGGCATGAAAGAAGGCTGTGCCAAGTATGTAGTAATACATGTTGCAGCAGTTAGCATGACTAGGCAGCAGAAAACAAATCTTTTTACTTTAACACATACCTATCAAGTTGCAAATATTAAAATACAGGAAAGGCATGCCCCCCCCCCCCCTGCGTCCCTGCGTGGGAGGATTGCTGAAGCCCAGGTGATTGGAGCGCGCTGGGAGGAAAGGAAGGAAGGGGAGTGTGTTCCGTTGATCAGCTGGGCCTGGGTTTGGGAAACCTCTGCCCCACTTGGAATAGTGCATGCGCGGTGCCTCAGAGTCAGAGAAAATACGGGAAATTTAAAAAAAATACAGGACGGGGCCAGGAAAAAGAGGAAAAAATGGGATTTCCCGGCCAATCCGGGAAACTTGACAGCTATGATGTAGCTTCCAAGGAAGCTGTATTGCATAACTCCATAAGCACTGATCAGAAGCTGGGCTCAACTAGAAGATTTTATCTTTGTATTTTGTAACTTACTCAACACAGATCCTGAAGATCTTAAAATTAGGTAGGGTTTTTTTGATTTCCTGGAATGGAGGTAATTTCTAAAAGACCAAGACCAAAGGTGTTAACCTTGGACCTTCATTTCTTCCAATAATCATCTTAGTTATCTTAAATCCATCCACATTTTTTGGGTATTGCTACTACATCTGGCCTGCAGAAAGTAGACATAGTTAGGGGGCCAGCAAAGAGTTCAAATGTTCTGCATTTCCTTGCTGCCATCTTGTGGCCATCTGTATTTTTGCAGCCAGATTGTGTCCTTAATCTAATCAACCCAGGCTGACCTGGATATTTTGAGCTGCAGGACACCAAGTTGAAAAAATTTATGATAGACCCATTAAATTGCCTATTGGCCAAAATAAGTATACTCAATGTGATTACTTTTTATTGGCTACATTCCAGTTATCTCCTTGGTATATATCTGAAAAATAGATCAATATTTTTGAGCTAAATTAATCTGTGACTATTTCACTTATGCTGGGCTGATTTTTTTTTTTTTACTTTTTAATTATCTCCTTCATTTCACTTATACAAAAGGCAATCCCAAAAACCCGAAGATGCAACTTAAAAGTTATAGCATAATCATAAACTTACTTTATTTCAATTAAAAGCTATGCTTAAAATAAAAAAATAAAAAATCATTGCAGTTGTTATTTAACAGTAACATGGTTGTTAAGTGAATCTTGCTTTCCCATTGATTTTACTCATCAGGAGGTCATAAAAGGGGATCACATGACCCCAGGGCACTTCAACCTTCATAAAGAGCCTTGGTGGTTCAGCGGTCTAACTGCTTGTTAAGTGTTACCATCTGCCTGCAATTAGTGCAGGTTCGAATC
>JANHFR010007555.1:35212-47269 GCA_032468015.1 Mimophis mahfalensis | reverse complement strand
TTTTTCCTCCCACACTGCCTCCTTCCCATGACGACGCCGGCAGCTTCAGCCCCCCCCCCCAATCAGCTGGGCCTTGGGAGAGCCACCCAGGAGGCCGCTACAGACCTGCATGCTGCAGACCTCTGAACGCCGGTGGCTTTGGCCGCTGCCAGAGTTCAGAGGTCTGCAGCATGCCTCCTGGGTGTTTCTCGCGAGGCCCAGCTGATTTGGGGGTGGGGGCTGAAGCCGCCAGCGTTCAGAGGTCTGCGGCGGCCTCCCGGGTGGCTCTCCCACCACCCAGCTGATTGGGAGGGTGGGCAGTTTGCCCCCCACCCCGTGAAAATTAGGCTAGGGCTTTTTTCAGAGTAGGTCTTAGTTTCAGGGAAACAGAATATCTTTTAAATATTAAAATATATATTTAAACAATGTTTAAATGCATGCCAAAATTTTTCTCGAATATAATTTCTATAAGCTATCATCTGTACAGAATATTAAAAAACACAATAAAATGGTTTCAGCACTTAAAATTGTATTAAGTCACACACGGAATTTTTTGTGTAGGCTTATGGACAGAACTTACATTCTTCAAGAAGTTTTGCTTTTTTTCCACGTATCAGATTCAGCAAGTGAATTGTAAACATGAATTAAAGAAAATTATTTGTTAGTAAGATAGAAGTAATGAAATCCTAGAAAGAAAACATACAGAGAAACTACAGGCATTCATGCTATAGGTCTTTTCTGACAACAGATAGTGAAGTTACTTTATCAGCAAAGAATCAGCATAGTTTCTCACACAAAGTATTTGAAACTCTTGTTTAATGTTACATTGTTAATTCTAAATATTATTCCTAACTTAAATGGAATAATTAGCATTGATACATATGCCCTTGGCTGATATGGAAATGGAATTAATGGATGGCATAACCTGTCCACTGCAAACAAAAAGTAATCAATATAAAGAACTAAATGAAAGAATAAGTAACATAGATGGAATGCCCTGTTTTTTAATTGTGCCATTTCATTACCATCTGTTTGAATACAGGAATTCCACATTAATATTTTAGTGAGAACCATTACAGTAGTTCATGTTACATTGGAAATTACAACTCTATGCTTATGACATGGACTTGAAAAAGAAATTCTTGCTAAGGTGATAAAAATTCAGCCAAAATTGTACATTTTACCACTCTCTTCTGATAGCCTTTGTAATAGAACAGTGGATTCTAAATACTCTAAACAGTGGGTTATAAGTACTTCAGATAATTATATGAACTGCATGTAAAACCAGAGTAGATTTTAATGGCTCTATGTCTGTTGGTGTGCATTGTTGATTGTTTTTAGAAGATAGTCTTTTTTTTAATCTCAATAATTATTGCCTTTCAAATATTTTCAATTGTACTCTCTTAAATATACTTATTTTCTTTGCTAAGTGACTAAGTAGGTTATGAGTGTTAAGGTAATCAGAATGCTAATTGTTTATTTTGGATTTATTCTACATGCTGAAATAGCAAATGTATAACAAGGTAATTATTAATGGAACATTAGGGTGAAAAGGAAAAGCAAACTTTTATAATGAACAAGAATTTCTAAGGGGAATGAAAAAGTGTGTTTGAGTATGTACACACATGTATTCTCTGCAATGCCGCATATTTGTTCTAGGTTATCAAGATATTTATTTATAACAATTGTTCAATCAATATCTTTCCATAGATTGTGAATTGTTAGTACTTACAGTCAAGAGGTACATCCAATGCAGTAATAATTTGGCATAAAAAAAGAACCAAATGTATTCTTTTTCCAGAGATGCTGTGAATATCCATTCTTATTCAAAGATGTACCATGAAACTTGCTCTAGAATTATTACAAGCTCAACTTTCTGTTCTTTAAGATTTCTGGAATGTTTTTATTTTGTATAAAGTTGTGTAACCTAGAAAACAGAAAAAGAGAAGTGAATCCTGTAATTATCTTGAATTACTAATTAGTATGGTTCTGTACTATGGCTGTTTCATCTGTCATAAAAAAATCTGCAAATATCAACATATGGAATATAACATGTAAAATGCAGGGACTCCAAATACAATTCTTATACTGTATTTTACCTTTCGCACAAAAGCGGTGTCAAAAATTGAATGCAGAAATTATGGTAAATTTGAAATATATGAAGTCATTATTTGATATAATAAAACAGCAAGGAACCTTTTCAAAAGTAATTTTTCTTCATATGTAGCTGGGGCTATGTTTGTAGTTCAGAAACAGAATACACATTCGCATGTCTCAGACAGAACATTACATGAGGGATGGCTATGGTTCAGGGAGTTAGTCCCCAGCTCCCTCCCCTTAGGAAGACAGAAATTTTGAGTCTTCTTCAATAGTAATAGCATTGATTTATACACAGCTTATCAGGGCTTTTAACCCTCCCTAAGTGGTTCACTTCATCCCCTAAGTGGGATACAGTGGCTCAGTGGCTAGGACGCTGAGTCTGTCGATCAGAAAGGTCGGCAGTTCAGCAGTTTGAATCCCAAGCACTGCCTAACGGAGTGAGCTCCCATTACTTGTCCCAGCTTCTGCCAACCTAGCAGTTCGAAAGCATGTAAAAATGCAAGTCAAAAAAATAGGGACCACCTTTGGTGGGAAGGTAACAATGTTCTGTGCGCCTTTGGCATTTAGTCATGCCGGCCACATGACCACGGAGACGTCTTCGGACAGTGCTGGCTCTTCGGCCTGGAAAGGGAGATGAGCACCGCCCCCTAGAATCGGGAACGACTAGCACAAATGTGTGAGGGGAACCTTTACCTTTACCTTTAAGTGGTTCACAGCGTCAGCATACTGCCCCCAACAATCTGGGTCCTCATTTTACCCACCTCGGAAGGATGGAAGGCTGAGTCAATCATGAGCCTGGTGAGATTTGAACTGCCTAATTGCAGGCAGCTGGTAGCTAAGTACTACATACTGTACTCTACTCGCTGCACCACCACGGCTCTTCAAAAAGACGACAAAATATTTAAGAACTATTTCTAAGTATGAAATTGAATTTTTATAGGTTTATCATTTTAGGCATCAACGTATCATATTCTGTCTCATTTACATTTACCCAGAGGACCAGTTTATAAATAATTAACACTTCATTTAACAGTAACATGGTAATAAGAATGGCTAGAGAACACAAGTTGCTTCTGTTTGAAGATATACCAAAAACAAAACAAAACCAACCAAACTATGTAACCACAATATGCCTACTTACAGGAATGAAATTTTCTATTTCACAGGGTCCACCAGGGTATCTTTTATTTTCTAAGTATATTCTGTTCCTTTATTTTCACACTTTTGGTTCCTTTTTAAAAAATATTATTCAGAAAGGGAAATAAAAAGACAAAATAATATAACTGTAACATAATACGGAAGAAAAGAACAAAGACATTCTCCAAACAATAAGCCATAGATCAGAATACTGGATTAATATGTACAAGGTTCTCATTTTTAACATCATATTATAATCACATTGTTCAGTCTCTACATTAACATCCTTAACATTATTTCTCTTCCAAAATCATATTAACAATAGTGTATATTTTATGTGATTTATGACCACCACATTATATCCTTCTTAATATTCCCACCTCCGTTAAGCAAACTATGGTGGTCCCATTAAGATCCTGGCCATTGCCCTGCAGAATATCTGTCTTCACTCCTTTTCTGGTTTTCCAGAAAGTTGTTACATTCATATACAAGTAATTAAAATTGGAGGAAAGAAAAAGATATACTTCTATAAGCAGGACAGAAAGCAGAGTCTACGTGCTCTTAAGAAAAATCATATTTTTTGAAACAGATCCTCTAAAGTGGAACCGCGGGTTGTGAACGCAATCTGTTCTGGGATTGCGTTCGCACCCTGAAGTGTTCGCACCCCGAAGCAAAGCTTCAACGCATGCACAGAAGGCAAAACAGTGCGGAAAGGAAGCTTTCTGTGCCGTTTTTGGGCCGGAAGCCGAGTTTTGGATCATAAACCGATCCAAAACTCGGCTGGATTTTCAGGTTGGAACCTGAATTGGTTGCAAATCGAAGCGTTTGCAACCCAAGGTTCCACTGTATCTGCCAGGAAACATTTCAATCCAATACAAGTTTGATTTTTCTTCTTCTTTTCTTCAATTTTGTCTGATCCTCAGATAGTGCCTGGAGAAATCTGTAGGGTTGAGAGAAAGTGACTGGCCCAAGGTCACCCAGATAGTATCATGCCTCAGGTGGGACTAGAACTCAAGATCTTCTGATTTTAAGCTTGATGCTATAACCACTACACAAAACTGTCTATCTATTTGAAAATGTATAGTACCAATAATATTTCTGAACAGCCACATATTTCTTCAGTAAGATCTGTTTTCAGTTTTGGATATATAAAATCTTTATACAAGCTGAGTCTAGAACAAGAATTTGATAGGAAATTTGTGTATTTAATTCAGAAAGAAAACTCAGTAGACTTCTTCTAATAGACAATTATAAACCCCCGACTGTAAATGTACCCGGAGGAGATTAATATTTTAAAAAATGTTCAGAATTTTAGGCAGATTTAAAAGTAGAAGAAAAGTAGAAATTAAATTGTAAAAAAAGAAGTTCAAAAATAGGAAAAGAAGGCACATTTATGAAGTAATTATCTGGAAAGGGGAAGCATGGATATCATTGGGATCCTGAGAACAGAGATTTCTTGAGACAGGAATAATGAGCTGGTATTGTTTAGAAGTCACTGAATGCTGAGTGGAGACATGAGGACTATCATGTTAAGTCCATAAAACGCTGGGTAGTGCAGTCTTAGTTGCAAGGGATAGAACAGCTATGAAGAGCAAAGGCAATCTAATGTACAGGTAGTCCTGGACTTACAACAGTTCGCTTAGAGACCATTCAAAGTTACAACAGCACTGTAAAAAAAACTTATGACCATTTTTCACACTTATGACTGTTGCAGCATCCCCATGGTCATGTGATTTACATTTGGATCCCTGACAACTGACTCCCATTTATGACTCTTGCAGTGTCCCTGTGATCACCGTTTTCAACCTTTTGACAAGCAAAGTCAATGGGGAAATCAGATTCAATTTACAACTGTGTTACTAATGATTCACTTAACAAATGTGGCAAGAAAATGGGGCAAAACTCACTTAACAAATTTCTCACTTAGCAACATAAAACTTTGGGCTCAATTGTGGTCATAAGTTGAGGACTGGGGCTGACATTGCCTCTTCCAATATAAGCCATTCTACTGTAAGAATAAGTTGTTTTACTTTCAGTTTTTATTTGCTAAATAAAGAAAATTATAATTATCCATTATTTTTCTGTAAAGACTACTAAACAATATGTCAAGCCGTCACGAAAAGATCTCCACAAGCAACGTTTGGTGAAACAAACAAACTTTAATGAAGCGTCTTCGTGAACAAGCTCGCAAAGAAATCAAAGTTCTGATCGAAGTCAGCGCTGGGAGCGACGCCTCCCGGCGCTGTATTTCAATGATAGGACCTAACTCCGCCCCTATTCCCCGTTTCCCTCGACCAACCCGCTCCCAGATCCCTACTGTCAAAATAAACAAAATAAACTGGGTTACAATCTAACACCCCGCTTTTGAAATCGACCTCCCAGTCCTCCTGATCCACGCCTTGAAATAAATCCCCAAAACCCCGACTGAAATGCTAGAGGGGAAACCACCGCAAAATAAACCGAAGGCCCGACAATCAGCTGTAACGCGCAGCTGCTGGGAATCCCCGTGACGTCATAGTAGGATACGCCCATCAGTTCAAGCCCATGTAATGCTAGCTCGGCAAGGCATTGGGTCGGGCGGCAGGAATGATGGTTCCACCCGGAAAGGAGGTGTGAGCAGGACGTTGGCGGGACCAGGACAGGCTGGGCACGACACAATATACACCACAATATGCAAAACAATTGCATACAATATGTATAACTTGTACATTTGACCAAATATACAAAGCATCAACTAATTTATCCAATTATATTTACTGATTGATCTATCATATTTTTATGCTGCTGACACCACTTATGGCAGCATATCAAATAGGTAGCCATTTTCAATTAGCTCTTTGGCATTACTGAGAAGCCATTTAAGATTACTTTTTTGTGTATGCATCTATGAAAGAATTAATTTTGGTATAGAAAGTTCATTTAATATCAGGATTACATAAAGAGACCATCCAATACTGTATTGTATGTTCCAGGATTTGCAGAGACTCTTTAGCATGTTCTGTTTGAAATTGCTGCGCCATGGCCCCTCTGATGCATGTAATGCTCTCATGTGGATCAACACCCTTGTAGAAACTATTTGGAGTCAATCACCTTGTCCAATCCTTATGATGGAAGACAATGAAGTGGCCATCCACATAGCCAAGACCAGTGCCTCTGGGTCAAAGTCATGCCACATTGATATTAGGTACAGAAATATAAGGGAGCTAGTGGCTATGGGATTTGTCACCCTGGAATATTGTGAGACTCGAGAGCAGACCACTGATATGCTGACAAAACTGCTCCATGCAGACAGGCATGAGGCATTGTGTGCTAAAATGGGTCTATGCATGTAACAGCCATACAATGTTTTTTGCCTGGCCAGCAAAGAAGGGGTTTTGTTGGAAATTGCTGTGCCATGGCTCATACGGTAAAAATGCAAATTATAATATGGCCATAATTCTGTCAGCATCTCCTCCCACTGTAAGGGGAAGAGTCACCTGCCACTATATAAAGGCAATCTTGTGTGACATTGCCTTGTGGGAACCTTGTCACTTTTACTGAGGTACTTGTGGTAGTGGTTTACTGAGGTAACCAGTCTGGGGCCTTTAGGCCTATGTCTATGTACATATATATAAAGAAGAATCTGTAAATAGTTAAGGTTTATTATTTTATTTTATTTTATTATTTTTATATACAATAAATATTTTTACTTTTGTTACAACAATCTTTGAGCATTCTTGCTTCACCAGAGATAAATTCACATCCACAACCATCCAAATCATTTTAATTTTTCCTACATGTTCTCCCTCTGAAAACTATTCTGGTTTCTCTGTGGGAATGTTACAGGCGAAGAGTCTTTTTCCTTCCTGATTATAAAATAACATAAATGTTATCCTTTGTTACATATTATTTATTGCTATTTTCTAGACAGTTGAATTTATGATACTTACCCAAGTTAAAAAAAAAGTTTAAGATATACTGCATCTTGCATTGCCAAGATAAAATGTGAATATGAAACAATGAAATACCTTGCAATCTTAGTATTAACGTAGTTTCTTAATTCCTAACAATGGAATTAGTCTTTTCATATATTTAGTTCCTTAAGCTTTGTCTTTAAATTGCACATTATTTTAAATAGTTGTTTTGACAGAAGATACGTATTAAGTTTTTACTCATCTAAGTCCATACGTAATGCTTTGTATTCTAATGAGTGTCCTAACAGCAAACTTCATGTTTGTGTTGCATAATACTATGCTGAAAATATTTTCTGAATACAAAATATTAAACAGTTCAATAACAAATAATTCATCCCAAAATTGTGAAAACTACACAAATGATTGTGGTCATCAATCAATGACCATCAAATGGCCATCATTTTGGAAACAACCCAATATCATTATTTGAGCACTTATTCTTTTGTTACCTTGGCACTATCCATTATTTGAGCAGGCTTTAAAAACTGCTGCTCGTCAACATTCCCATAGAACACCAAAGCTTTTCAATGTTATTAAACCACATACAATGCAAACACAAAACAAAACACTGAGCTAGTAAAAAGTAAGGTCACTAATGTCAGATGAAATTGCCAAGTCAAGTAGACATGAATTTGCTTAGTTTTAGACATTCTGTAATGGTATACATATTCTGGTAAGTATAAATAGTTTGTTAGCTAAAGTTTGTGCACACACTAATGAACTATTTACATTTCCCAGACCATGTGCCTAATATATATATATACTGTAGGCCATGGATATTTGTTGTGTGACTTCTCTCTATGAAAACCTACATATCCCTTGGTAATGGGGAATCTTCAGATAAAATGATAGATGGCTGAAGTGCAGAGTTCAAAATTCTGCTGTGAATTTGACTAAGCACAGGACATGATCATGTGGTGTTATGACATGTGAGAAAGACCTTGGGAGATAAGACAAAGAGATGCATCCTAGGGAATGATCAGATAAGAGGCAATATAGCAAGAGGCTCAGAAGCAAGAGGCTCAGAGGAGGTGAGGCAAGAGGCTCAGAAACATCCTGGTTTCTCAGGCTAGGACTTTCAGACTTAATGGAATAATAGCATTGGAAGTGACCTTGGTGGTCTTCCAGTCCAATCCCTTGCTCAACCTAAAACTACAGTGGTCCCTCGACTTATGAACTACTCGACATCCGAAGTTTTCGACATCCGAATGGAAAAAGTGGCCACCCACTTACAAATTTTTTGACATCCGAACAGAAAATCATTGGCGGTTTTAGATGCTGTTTCCTCGACTTACGAATTTTAAATGCGGTTTCCTCAACTTACGAATTTTTGCGAATACTGTATTTTCCCCCCCGAAAACTGCTTCTCCCATGGCGCTTTCCTATGGGAAATCGTTTTTCGACCTACGAACCTTTTCAACCTACGAATGTGTGTTCAGAGCGGATTAAATTCGTAAGTCGAGGGACTACTGTATACTATTTCAGACAAATGATTGTCCAGTCACCTCTTAAAAACCTCCAGTGTTGGACCACCCACAACTTCTGGAGGCAAGTCATTCCACTGATTAATCATTCCATTAGGAAATTTCTCCTTATTTCTAGCTTGGTTCTCTTCTTGATTAGTTTCCATCCACTGCTTCTTGTCCTGCCTTCAGCTGCTCTGGAGAATAGGTTGGCCTCTTTGTGGCAGCCCCTTACAGGTTGGAACACTACTATCATGTCAGGCCTAGTCCTTCTGGTCATTAAACTAGACATACCCAATTCCTGCAACTGTTCTTCATGTATTTTAGCCTCGAATTTCCTAGTCATATTTGTTGCTCTCTTCTGCACTTTCTAAAGTCTCCACATTGTCTTACTGCAGCTTTACAATGAAACAAAATTAAGTTATCCATTGTGATACTCCCATGTTACGCCACTCCTGCACAAACTGCACTGGTTACCGGTTGCTTTCCAGGTGCGCTTCAAGATCCTGGTCATCATCTATAGAGCCCTATATGGCAATGGCCCAGGGTACTTGCGGCAGCACCTCCTGCCAGCGTCAGCTCCTCACCGCCCAGTTTGCGCACACAGAGTCGGCCTCCTCCGGGTGCCATCGACTAAGCAATGTTGGCTGGCGGCGCCTACGGGGAGAGCCTTCTCTGTGGGCGCTCCCACCCTATGGAACCAACTACCCATGGAGCTTCGGATGGCCCTGATCTCCACTCCTTCCGGCGGGAGTTAAAGACAGACAAAGCCTGATGGCCGGCCTTGGCTGATGGGATGGGGGGTGGTAGTTTTAATTGGGAATTGTTTATTGAATTTGTTTGTTTAATTCTTTTTTAATCTTGTTGTTTTGTCTTTATTGTTGTTTTTATTGCTCGCCACCCTGAGTCCTTCGGGAGAAGGGCGGTATACAAATTCAGTAAATGAAATGAAATGAAGTGATTTCCATATGGTCCCACTGATAAGGCTGACATCAATCTTGCAAGTCCCATATTTTGCTATTGCTAAGCACATTGATTTGTGCTTAACAGATTGTAAGCCACCCTGAGTCTCCGGAGAAGGGAGGCATATAAATAGGATTAAAATAAAAATAAAAAATTTTCTTCCAAGGAGAGCAGTTTCAGTAATGCCCTCTGATCCTCAAGGTATTCTGGTATCTACCAAGCATTTGGCAGCAATGTTATTGCAATACCAATAGCAAGTGGATGCATTGCTGTCAGGCTAAACTCAAGAAGAACATGGAACAATTCAACAAGAGTTCAGTTCTTTATTTCCTTACATATAGCAGACAGAATATTGCTAGATTAAACTCTCACTACTTCTAACCTACAGATATACCCTTGGAAATTCTAGGGAGTGACTATCTTCACTTTCTTTCTCTGTCTTCTATCCAGTTCTGGTTGTGCTACCCTTACTTCCCTCACATTTCTGAAATGCACAGGTATTAGGTACAAACCTAATGGAGCCTGCCTTTAAGGTCAAAAAGTTCATCAAATGAATCAGACTCAATTTTACAAATTTTTAATTGTAAAGTTAAAATTAATGAAATTCATTTATTGAATCAAATGGTCGTTAAATGAATGAAGATCTGGCTTGCTATTTCCTGTGATGCATTAATTGATCACTGGCATTATTAACTGAACTGATATGCTTTCCCACCGGCCACCCATCAGCTGTTTCCAGCCCAGTCTTCTGCTGAGGAACTAAACTGCTTCCAAGCAGGCTGGCAGAACTCTCTGATTGCAGTTGCTTTTAAAAAAACAACACTTGTCACTAATTAGCTCAGTGAGTCTCCAGCCAGGCACCCAGAGGGAGATGGAGGACGAATTTACAGAACTCTTGACTTGCAACAGTAAAAGAGATGGAAAGGGCCTGGATGTCATCTAGTCTAATCCACTGGTCTCACAAGAGAATATTTCTGATAAATGCCTATCCAGTCTCTTCTTAAAAGCTTCAAGTGATGGGGCATCCACAACCTCTGGAGGCAATTTAAATTTAAAACCTACAAGCTACAGTAATATACACTAATCTCCAAAATAAAAGCAAGGAAACACAATGCTGGCTAGCATTTCTACAAGCAGTTTCGGGGCAAATGAAAACAAACTTTATCTTTGCAAAGTACTGTACTTACAAACACGACAGCTTGCAAAGTATAGTACTTAAAAAGCAGAGCAGTTCCTAAAGTGCTTACAGAGAAACAATACAATATTATAGAATAACAAAAAAGAATATTTTAAAATACTTACAGAAACAATTCTAGCACACAGTTCTGGCCCTAGTCCTCAAGCCCATGCAGCCCCCCAAAAAACAAAAACAAACTCACCGCTGCACCGGCTGCAAAAATCACTGGATCTTTTTTGGCCATATGACCAGGGACAAAAAAAAAACAAAAACAAAAAACACAGTGCCAGTTCAGGAAATTGCATGCCGTAACCACAAATGGCATAAGCAAGTCAGAGAGTTAAAAATGGCCACTGCTGTATCAGTGACTGAATCCAAGCCACATGGCTACAGAGGCCTCTTTTTGATTGCAGTTTTGAATTTCTAATGTAAGTACCCTTTCTGAATAAATTCATTCTTGTGAAAATTTGGTAAATGAATGTTTGTACCTGGGAGATTACCTGTACTTCTTTCCTGGAAAACTGCTGTTCCTCTGTAGTCCATCACCCAACTCCCCCTCCGAGGGCATTATCTCTCATAACCAATAACCAATTTGCAGGAGGCCATTGATACAACTACTGCAACAAGATGGCACAATTTGCCCCAACTTGCAGCACAACAAATTATGGTTCAGCTAATCCATTCCCACGAGAACTCGACAGAGAAGTCTGGAAAGGGTCAGGATCAATTCCAGACATTCACTGTTCAATATGAAATCTTTATGGCAGGCACGCCAATGGAATTTCCCACCAAGTGCACTAAAGTAACTTTTCTGCTGAGTTTGCTAAAGGAAGCGGCAGCCAAGTGGGCAATGCAGTTCATTGAGGGGAACAAACTGATGCTGGACAACGATCAGAACTTCCTGTGTAAATTCAAAGGACACTTTTGGGAACCCATACAGAAAATCACTGTTAGTTTAGAGATCGAGAAGCTGGCAATGTAGGGAGGACTATCTTAGCACAAATTGTCTCGTTTCGAAAGGGGCTGGGTGAGGACCTAGGAGACAAGCTGCTGAGGAATGCTACCCCCAAACCCCTGAAAGAGCTGTTCCAATGTTGTGTAATAATAGATGCCTCTGGAAGAGTTAAGGCAGGAAGTAAAAGGTGAGGAAAAAGAATCTCTAGTCTATGTTTCCCCATACCATCCCGCCCAATAGTCTTCTCAGAATCTAATGCTCTCTACATGGGGCTCCCCTTGAGGAGCACCCGGAGGCTCCAGCTGGTGCAAAATGCGGCTGCGCGGGTTG
>JANHFR010007552.1:39144-50444 GCA_032468015.1 Mimophis mahfalensis | reverse complement strand
AGAACAAAGTGACTGCTGGCATTTTTTATTGTTGTGAGCTGCCCTGAGTCCTTTGGGAGATAGGGCAGCATAAAAATCCCATAAATGAAATGAAATGAAAATCAGCAGATGGAATGTCAATAATCTGAAATATGTATATTAGATTACCTTGGTTGCAGCAACTCGAGAACACCTATGAACAATATCTCTAAAAGTAAAGCAGGACACTGAGAAGGTTGGGTTTTCTTTTTTTAAAAAATGTATATATAATTTTAATATAATAATTCCATCTTCAATTGAACAGTGTGTTTGCTTTGATATAAATATCCTTATAAAATAATAATCAAAATTTACAACATTATTCATTATATTAGTATTAATTCTACAATCTATATATATAAAACAGAGTGTGGGTGGCTGTCCAGGCAACCGACCAGCTGACCAACCAGGTATCCGGCGGGCGGGCGGGCAGGCATGGAACCATAGAGATACTAATCTATAGTTTACAGATATGTGCCAGACCTTCCCACTCAGAGGCTTCTCCAGGCCTAGAACTAGGTCTAGATGATATGGAGGGGGTGTGGAGCCATAGAGATACTAATCCACAGTTTACAGATGGCCTTTTGAAACCTTAGGGAGGCAGCTGGCTCCAGGACAACTATGCCCAGGCAAAGCCAGGTAGTCAGCTAGTATTAAAATAATAATATTCAACATACTAATCATAATACTTGCTTCTCTCTCTTAACATATCTCCTTTATTTCACTAATTTTTTGTTTCCCTGTTTCTAACTTCCATTTTTGTTATTTAACCATTGATAAAATAAATCCCATGTCAGATAATATTCTGTTTTCTCTTTCTCCTTAATTGCAAGCATTAGTCTATTCATTTCTGCAAACATTAATATTTTCCTAATCACATCCTCATCTGTGGGTATCTCTTAACTTTTCCAGTTTTGTGCAAATACAATTCTAGCTGCAGTTAATATATGAGTAATTACATATGCATTTCCCTTACTATATTTTTCAGGTAAAATCCCCAACAGAAATATTTCTGGCTTTAAATCAATGGCAGGTTGGGTTTTCTTTTGTGACTACTTAAAAACTAAAGGAATTTAAGATAAGCAATGAAATAGAAGAAATGGTTGACAGTTTCAATTTTCTTAGCTTTAAAATTGATTAAGATATTGGTGAGCACAACAGATTCAGAGAAGAATAATATGGGGCAAAAAGCATTGGGATATGTTTTGGGGGGCTATATATAATCATAAAAGATTGTGATATTTTAATTAAGACAAAAATGACTATGGTTCACTCAGTGCATTTCCCTGTGATGATATATGGATGCAAGGGATGGGCTCTGCATAAGAGTGAACAGAAAGCAATTGATTCTATTGAACGATGCTGTGGAAGTTGTTTTGCATTTTTGGGGTGGCCAAAAGAACAAACCATTCAATACTAAAAGAAATCAAAATGATTATATTTTGGATCCATCACATAGACTGATGAATCAATGGGAAATATAATGCCTGAGATAATGAATGGAAGTTGAAGAAATGAATAGCACAGGAATGAACAGATGGAGTACTGGAAGTTAAAGAAATATATCTGCAAGAACATGCAATATGATGTGAGACAGGACAGCTTTGAAAACGTTTATCCATAAAATCATCAAGCATTAGCTCCAGCCTGGTGGCACATAACAACCAACAACAAGGAGTGTTTAAATAAGAGTTACTGCTAGGTTCTGACTCCAGAATTCTAAACCTCTCTGTAGGCACTACTTGTAGGTTCACTACTTATCTAAGAGTTCAGTATTATAGCAGTGCAAAGCTTTGAAGGGTGTTTCAGTTCAATGAAGCTTCCATTGAATTATTCCATCAAACAAGTGCTTCCACTTCATTGCTCTGATGTACTGAATCAGGTGCGTACAACGTGGCAAGTGGAAGCACTACACAGGTTGGATAGCTTTTCCGCTGCTTCTATGATTGCTACAGACAATATTCAATGTTGGAATTTCATTTCCATATATGGAGAACATGAATGGATGCTGAGTAGCTGAGCAGTGTTACGGCCTTTCTGATTGTTGAGAATAGTCATGAGATGGGACTCTTCTTCTCTGGATGGGCCAAAATTGCTACTCAACCTCTTCTTACTTTAGTGACCAGAGAAAAGTCATTGATAGTGGAACTATATCATATGAGAAAATCCATTGTTAAGGCAGAAAATTATACCACAAGGTAATTCAGTAGGTGATATTGAAAGTTATGATATCCCTCAAAATATGAACTCACTTTCTGTAGTTTTTGAGATTTTTTTTTAACATTAGGGTATTTTTTCCCCTTTGATTCAGTAGTACAAATTGGTTTGAGGATGTTGTTGTGCTGCATTTTGGTCATCTCTACTTTAGAAAGGTGTGGGGAAATATTTTAAAACTTTTGAAGGTTTTAATTGATTTGTTTGAAGCTTGACAGAGCTAATGTCCTCTAAAAAGTTTGCCATCTCTGTGGTTTTCATCACATTCTGCCCTAGAATGAAACACCTGAATTTGTTTTTATAGTGTGTTCCCCCACCCACCCCTGTACTGAATCTCAAAACTCAAAGTGTAAGCTCAAAGTAAATCATGTCAGCTTTGGATCTGAATCAAATTTTAATCAAATTAAGGTTGATTCACACAAGTCTATTCAATAGCACAGCATATTAAAAGAGTAGGAGATTTGGTACCTGGGTAGTTAATTAATATTAGGATATTGGATATAGAACCTGTACATGAGCTAATCCAACAAGGGAGATTTGAGAAGCAGTTTTTATTGAAAAATGTTATCTCCTTCACTTTTACTTTAGACACAGAGTGCTGGATGGTTTATCTTACTATACAAATACGTACACATTCAAAGAAAGAATATGATCCATTGCTTCAGCAGAGAAATATTTTTCCTTAGCTAACAAAAAGAATTGTCATATGGTAGTATTTGTCAGTAACAGAAATTACTTATTTTAGATTTAAGAACTGATCATAGGTACCTTTGGAGCTGCACATATGGACACTTTGCCTTAATGTGGCTGGGATATCAATTGAATCTTAAGCAGAGAAATATATTCAATAAATAAATGGCAAGAGCTATTTTTGTCCATTCTTATCATGTGGGAGTACTTTGTAGTAATTGTCACCAAATAGTACTCAAATTGAATCATATTTACTTTCTTCTTGTTGTATGATTAGGAATACATTGAAAATAGAAAGACTAAGTTTCTTTTTAAGCCTCTCAATACTTCAAAACATTACTAGATGTTTATGACTCTTAAAAATTGGACCTTGTATTGTGTTGTGATATATTATGAACACAAATGCAACCAGTTGTAATTACCCACCCAATTCATCAGGATATGTGTAATAAAAGCATGCTTAACCACTCCTTTATTTCCTTTGAATTACTTTTTTTTCAAGTTTTGGGCTTCCTGGACTACAGAAATTCTGAAACTAGACAAATGCACAGGATCGTATCTAGAAATGTGCTTTAGCTTCTCCCATAGTAAAAAGCTTTGGACCTTGATATTTGAATATGTGACTTGAAAAACAGACAAATCTTTTCAGCCACCTTCATCAGAGCCGTTCAACAATTCTCAATGTGGAAAGGATAAGACTGTAACCAACTGGCTTTGTACTTCACCTTTGTGGTGAATCAGAAAATCTCTCTCTCTCTTTTTCCCTCCCTCTCTCCCTCCTCTTCCCCCCATTATTTCCCTGCCCTCTCCCCTCTCCCACTCCCTCCCCATCTGATACATGGATAATCATGTCTATTATCTGTTTATCTATTTGACATTTCTACTTCTATGTTCGAGATGTGGGTGCTTTTTCTTGATGAAATAGATTTAACTGCCTCAGATGAAGATGATTGTAAAGAATGTTGAGATTGTCTGTTGAATTAAGGGTTAAAAAGAAAGACAGGACATCAAACGTGTTTGTGTTTCAGATCAGACTTTTGCATATTCTCTAATAAAAATGAATACCATATGTTATCCACAGGGCTGAACAGCAAAACAATGAAAGTCATCCTCAGAGACTTTACTTTTTTACCTGCCTGCATCATAAGGCTGAGGTAAAGCCAGATTCATATTGTGACATCACTGCACATGCAGAGATGTTCTGAAAGTTCACTCTGTTCCTTGCCTGCCAACAAAAAACAGGCTATAAGCTAGCCAGTTTCTGCTAGTAATTACCAATTACAGACGAGATCACATCAACTCTAGCCTGCAGTTAGCAGCCCAGTTTTTGCTAGCTAGCAAAGACTAATTAAAATGTGTTTCCCAACCCCAATTTTGATTTTTATTTATTTTTTCCTTGGGAATTATGCTATATCAACTAACTTTGCCAGCTTTGAATATGAATGTTCTTGATACAATCACAACTGGTTTAGGGTGCTTAGAACTTCACTATTTATGAGCTCCAGATTATAGCATAGCCAGTTACAAGGGATTGTGTAATTATAATCCAAAACTGTCTTCAAGGAACTTTACCATCTAAACCTAAGCTATCACAATAGAGGAAACAAGAGTGTCTTTCTTTCATCTCTATATATAAAACAGTGTGTGGCAGGCGGGCGGGCACTATATACACATAGACAAACACTAGGGTGTTTGTCTATGTGTATATAATCTTAACAGCTGGACAGATCTCAACCAAACTTGGCATGGAGGAAGTTTAGCTTCCTGTGACAAGCACTGGGGGGGTCAGAAACACTGTCTGAGGGTCTTTGCCCCCTAAAAATAATGGCAAAATGCTGACTCGCAGGACTTCCTTCATGCCTGGCTTAAGCTCTTTCTGTAAAGAAGCCACAAGGGGCAACAGAGAGCAGAGTCTGGCTGTGCATTACAGGCCACCAATATGGAGGCCTTTTGAAACTGAGGTGAGAGCCAAGCAGGGAAGGAGAAGGCAGCAACAGATGGCCTAGGCCAGGTTAAGGTGAGGCCTTTGAAACGTTAGGGAGGCAGCTGGCTCCAGGACAACTATACCCAGGCAAAGCCAGGTAATCAGCTAGTCTATATCTATAAAAGAGAGGTGTCCATTGCTGGTGTTTATGAGTTTTATGAGTATGTCCTGGAAAGGCTCTTTTATCCACCCAGCAAAATGCCCCAAACTTCACAGGTACCTATTTTCAACCCCCGTGACAAATACTGGGTGGGCTGGGGTGTCAGGAAGGCAGTTGATGAATTTTTCAGGGTGAAAAGGGGTCCCAAACTACTCACCCCACAGACCTTTTTCTGCAAAGCTGCAATCAGTATGTGCAAGAGATCACCCAAAGAATGCTGGGAATTGTAAACTTAAGCATTGTCCTACTGCACATGCCCAGATAGAAAACAGAGTCAAACTCTGTTAAGGCTTCATTAGGAGATGATTTGAAGAGAGGTAATGTTATAATTCTTTCTTTCAAAACTGTTTTTTTTCCCCTTCAGAAATAGAAGTCCACTTAGGTCTCAGCTGCTTTGTTGCATCCTTATTGACTTAAAAGCAACCCTGGAAACTTTTACACAGGCTTCAGTACATTGGAACCCATGCCTAATTATACCCTGACAAAGCCAGGTCATCAGGTAGTTTCTTATACAAATTAAAATATGAAAAAACTACATTGGCATACATACAAAATATGACATAATAGATACAAAATAGATGGTAGAGCTTGTAATTTGTATGCCTCCAAAATAGTAGGAATTTTAGAGGTACTGATGAATCAGTAATTTGGAGGTACTACTGTGTATTTGTTATCACCTCTAAAAAATTAGATCTGCTTATTGGATGTGACTTTATGCACAAATAAAAGTTGCCTTAATGTTCCAGAAACTTATATACGGGTTCCTGCCTTTCTATGCTGCTGCTCAGGAGGTATTTGACATACATTACTGCATCCTTTTAAAGTGATGGGTTTTTATTGGTTGATGGGACTGGTGAAAAAAAAAGCCTCCATAGAAAGAAGTTAGCTGACCCCATGAAAGATTTATAGATCCCATCTTATGATGCTGCCGCTGACATTAGAATGAAATAGAGAACTAGAAATGCAGCCCTTAATTGTCAGCAATGTCAGTCTACCTGACCATCTCCATAATCAGATACTCATGAGAAAATGAAAACCTTTCACTGCTCTCTTTACTTGATTCCAAGACAAAGACCCATTCATCATCTTTTGACTGAGAGTATATGATGGGATGGAAGTAATCCATCAATATCCCTGCTTTTCAGTATCCTGGTTCCAGTTGACAATCTGCATTCTTTAACAAGGTGATCAAACCTGCTGAGGCATTTGAACAGTTCTATTGTGCATTGTGTTTGAGATGTTAAGTTTGCTGGCATAATAATTTCTTCTCTGAGTGTGATGGTATTATGAAAGAAAAAAAAACCCTCTCAGATTTATAACAATATCCTGGACAGTTGCTGCCACTTCTCTCCCTCCTTCTCTCTCTCTCCTAAAATGTTCAAGATCATGGGAATTTCCTTCTGCTGTTATATCTCTGAGTACATTTCAGGCATCTAATTCTGAGTAACGAGGACTACACTTAGCAGGCCAGGTTTAGTTCTCTCCATGGAGTTAAAAAATCTGGTGAAATATTTTACTTGTCATCATCTGTTCATAATTTAGAGCTTCCCATCTGTACCATGTTAGTACTGCTTACTTGTAGGTTTTATCTCCTCATGCTTTGGGGGGAAATGAGCTTGGCTTGAGGACACATCAATCAAGTGTATTATGTAATCCTTTTCTGTACCATTTTTTAAAATGCCATGATACTCAGGGAGTAGGAAATTTTTTTTTAATTGTCTTTTTTAAAAAAAAATCCTGAAAGAAAAGTATGGATGTAAGGAAGGTGACTCACTAAGTTGATCATAACCCTTCAGCCAACTAATTTTGGTTTGAAGGCACTCAATATGCCCTTCAGATTTATTTGGAACCAGCTTGGTATTTCTTGGCTATCCATATTGATTTGATTAAATGTGAAATGTGTAGTTTTGTAGCTGCTCTGGGAGAAAAAATAGCCTTAAAAATAAGGATGTAGAAATCCAATCCAGGTCAGGAATATAATATTCCACAAAGAGCCAAAGTTTCTTTGTCTGACTGAACTCTAACCACGTTTAGGTTAACCAAGTGATTATGAGTAGCAAAGACTAATTTTGGCATCAATTAAAGCTTCTGTCTCCCAAGCCAAATGCATACTTATGGAGTCATTTTCTGGGGAGAGGAAAGCCTAAAGTCTACATTGCATTCTTGGTTAGAACTGCACAAACTCTGTAGTAATGTGTGAATGCTCATGTGACCTTCATGATCAACATTTAAAATGTGTCTTGAACAGTTCTGTCATCAGTGAACAGGAAGCTATATTAGAACCATAATTTACTTTCAAGCAGATCTAACCAATACTCTAAATTTTAGTTGTAGCCCTAGAGAGGAATGTGAAATTGGAGAAAAATCTTATGTCTCTAATAATAAACATAATAAATTCCTATTTTAGAAGAACTCAGTGACAGAGGTTTGATTTAATGGACAAAGTCAGCTGGATCTGATTTTGATCTGAGTGTCAGATATTACCTGAACAAAATGGTTAAAATTGAGTAGTAAGTAGCAGCACAATTAGGAGTGCTGGGCTGGCACTACATGGCTGCTATGGCTTAGCAAAGCAGGCTACTTTTCTGTTGGTTCCAGCAATGGCACCATCAAAGGTTTCCTTGTCTATCTCTTTTCATGATAGCCACTGGAATACCAGGAAGTAGAAACTCTACCATTCAATGATTAATTTCCATTTGCCATTTGATAGACATCTGGCTTTAATAGACAGTCCATCCTTCCTTAGGCAACTCTTTTTGAAATTACAAAAGGTAACATTCACAGCACCAGAAAGCATATGAGTTCACAGCATTGGTTGATATACTGTAACCAATCACCGTTCCCTGCCTTCTATCGCTCCATCCTGTAAATTAAAGAAGGGTCTAACCCAGCAAACATCTTCCCAGAATCCAATGTTGTTGTTTTTATTTTGTTATATTTTATTTAATTTTGGTTTTCCACTGGCCTTTCCACTATTTCATTTTATATTTATCTAATTTTGATTGGTTCTTTATTGGAATCATTAACTGTGGGTTGATGGGCCTTGTTGGAGAGGCTGTGATATATCAACAAGTCTAATAAATAATGATCTTGAATCAATTCATTTCTAACCCCCCAGCAAAGGAGATACATGAAGGTGCTGAGAAGTTCCTGGCTTTGCCCAGAAAGAAGAGAGTCAGAGTTATGAAATAACACATTTATTCAACATATTCCCCGCTGAGACTGATGCACTTCGTACAGCATAGTTGCAGCTTTTCTAGACCGTTCACACAAAAATCCTTTAGTTGGGTTGCAAACCAGCTCTCAGCAGCATATGTGACATTAGAAATGTCCTCAAAATGTTGCCCCTTCAGGTGTTTCTTCAAATTTGGGAACACATAATAGTCCAAAGAGGCCAAGTCAGGTGAGTAGGGGGGATGGTGGACCAACTGGAAATCCAGGGTGTTCACTTTGGCCACAACACTGGATGTGTGCTCAGGTGTATTGTCCTACAGAAAAAGGATCCCTTTGGTCAACTTTCCATGGCAGTTTGCTTTAATTATTTCCTTCAGCTGGTCCAGGAGATTAGCATAATACTGTCCAGTGATTCTACAGCACTGAGGTAGGTAGTCTACCAACATAATACCGTCTTTGTCCCAGAAAATGGATGCCATGACCTCTTTGGCTGATTTCTGGGTTTGGAACTTCTTCAGCTGTGGGGACCCACTGTGGCACCATTCCTTTGACTATTCCTTGGTTTCAGGTTCATAGATGTAGAGCCAGGTTTGATTCTCAGTCACTAACCTAGCCAAAAACTCCTGTGAAGCTTCAAAATGGGCCAAAATGGCTTTGGATGCTTCAACTTGCTCCTTCTTCTGATCACTGTTCAATCATTTCGGCACCCGCTTCACTGAAAGCTTGCACATGTCTAGGATACTGTTGATAACAAACTCAACATGCTCCCGTAAGATGTCAAGAATCTGGGCTATCTTTTTTGCAGATATTTGCTGGTCCTCAATAATCAGCTCATGGACAGCATTGCAGGTTGCCCGGTCAGTTGAGGTTGGAGGGCACCCACTGCGGGGATCGTCTTCAACAGCAAAATGCTCAATCTTGAAACGAGATATCCAGGTTTTGACAGAGCTGTAGGAAGGACACTTCTCCCCCAGTGTTTGTGACATCTCAGTGTGAATGTCATTTGCTGTCCTTCCCTGGAGAAACAAAAACGTCATGATGGCCCATAACTCCAACAACTTGCTTGTGCTTCTACCATCACAGCTTCTCACAAAAGAAAAACAAAGCAGTTTTAAGAATCTCAAAGACCTGATATTTGCACAGTTACATACTAAAATATTAGGCTGTCGTATGCCCCCACACTCATTTTTTTATTTCAACTGGAAGGGAGCAACCCCTCAGCACCCCTCCTTATTTGCTAAAAAGCAAATAAGTAGTGGCATCTCAACTGCTGGAATATAATATGTCTAATTTTGCTAGTGAGTTCTTCTTTGCCACCGGTAAAATCTGTTTCAGAACAAGGAAATATGCAACCAGGCTTCAAGCTCCAATTAAGCTGAGTAAAAACGCTGCTTCATCAGCAGATCCTGAGAAAGGAGGGGACATCTTGCTATTTCACCCAGGTGCTAAACTATCTTCAAAGCCATACCTTCAATACTTCTGTTGCCTAATGTCAACCTTCCACCAAAATTTGATATTAAATCATCAGGCATCATAAGGACTGGACTTTATATATTCAATATGAACCTTTACCATCTCAGCGTATGAATACAATTCATTTAGAGGCTGAATTTGAGGGATGAATGTGCCTGTATTCCATTCATAAAACTGATCCTGACTGTGAACAGCCTCACTTCTGTTCAGAATTGGGTAAAATATCAGACATTTTACAGAGATTCAAGGAACCTTTGTCTTCCCTCTCCCCGTGTCACTCATAAGACAGCATTTCTACAACATCTTCCCAAATATTCATAACCCTTTGTCATCCAAGCATCACTTTCCTTTGTCATCCACATTCTTTTTTCAGCAGAGAATTAAAAAAAATAAAAGACAGTGTAATATTCAGGGAATGGAGCTTATGCAAGATTAGGCTGCCTGAATCCCTCAGTGCTCTCAAAGGCTCATAAGCAGCTCTGAAGATATAATCAGAGTAATTCTAAGCAAATCACTCCGAGGTCCTGATATAGTTTTAGATCATGTCAGTTTTCTGAGGCTGGCACAGTCTGTCCTGAGACACATTGATCATGAGGCTGTATGTAGTCCTCTCATTGCCCACTCTAAAATGTTACAAAAAAGAGGTAGGGTAAGGGGCTATATAGGAAGCTTATATGGCAATATCTTTAATAACTGATTGACTCATGGGTATTTATTTATGAAGGAGTATTTTGCAAATCGTAGTTAAGTCTTGAGGATATTTTATAGTTGCAGGTGCCTATACAGTCCCAAACACAGTTGCAAATAAATTTATAATGAGAATCAGCTTTAAAGGGGACAAAACGGCACTGATAAATTACTGGAGATCCAAAAAATATCCCAAGGGGGAAAAAGATCTCAGTTGTTTAAGATCTATTTGTTCTGGCTAAGGAATCAAGTTAAAGTTGACCTTTATTTAACAAATGATCACACTTTTTCAGCCTTAATATTCAAGGTATTCCCTACTATATCAGCAGAAATAACAGGATTGACTCTCAGAAAAGAGACCATCCAACTGGCACAGTGACAGAGAAAAAGTTGTGGTCATTTCACTCTTGTATCCTTGAGACAGGGTCCATTTCTTGCAGAATTAAGAACAGCTTTCAAGTCACACACACACACAAAACAACTTTCAAAAGTCACTTTCCTCTCCTTCCAACAAGGCAGAAATAAATGGTTCCTGTTGATGTTGTTGTTGTTGTTGTTGTTGTTTTAAAAAAACCTCATAGCCAAGAAAGGTAAAATCATGAATTTTTGATTGCTATCAGTCCTGTGGCTTTTATAGTCTGGCAGGGAAGGAAGTCCGATCACTGTTGCTTCAAGGACTTTTCCAGAAAACCTTAACAATGATCACCAGTTCAAGGAGATAGCATGGAATGGGACCTAAGAGAAAAATTCCCAAGTGGATCCATAGGATTGATGAAAAGAACACATGAACAATCATCACTGAATAATAATTAGAATAACTTAAAGCAGTGTTTCTCAACCTTGGCAGTTTGAAGATGTGTGGACTTCAACTCCCAGAATTCTTGGAGTTGAAGTCCTCGC
>JANHFR010007552.1:0-10602 GCA_032468015.1 Mimophis mahfalensis | reverse complement strand
CATAAATACATACATACATACATACATACATACATACATATATATCTGTATATAGATATAGATACAGATACAGATACAGATACAGATACAGTATAGATATAGATATAGATATAGATATAGATATAGATATAGATATAGATATAGATAGATAATGGCTACTTGAATAGAAAAATGGGTAGGAGATATACTTGCACACTTTTTTCTTTCTTTTCATTTTCTTTCATTTTCATAACTCACCACATCTTTCATAACTCACCACATCTTTCATAACTCACCACATCTCTTTTTCTGTTGTCTATGTGTCCATTGATTATTATTTTTGTTAAAAAAAGCAATAATCTTTATTTACTCCTTTATGTCTGAGGATTATCCCCAACTCTAGATATATGATTTTGCGGAGATTTGGATGCTGTAAAATGTTGATGTGTAAAGTTTTCCCCATGAGATATACCTTTGTTTGTTTGTTTGTTTGTTTGTTTGTTTGTTTGTTTGCTTGCTTGCCTGCCTTCCTAGCACTTTCCTGCAAGTGAAGGTTCTGCCTTCTTTCAGATAAACCAAGTGCTGGTCCATTGGTTGAGACAGAAGCTGACCAACTGGCTTATTGAACAAGCCTTATTGAGGTGGGCTGAGAGAAAAGGACTGGCTCACAATCACCCAGCTGGCTTTCATGCTTAAGGCAGGTCTTGAACTCATGGTGTCCTGCTTTGTAAACTGATTCTAACTAAATTAAACTGGCTTTCTACCAAGACATCCACAAGGATGAAACACAAGGACTTAAGGAGCATTAGGACTTTAAGGTCAGGAATAAAGTTGTGCTTTTCCATCTTCTTCCATGAGAACATAAAGGTAATTAAACACTTAGAATCCTAGATTCAAGTAATTCATTAAACAAATGCATCAAAACTGTCTGTAGCATCCTTTTGGCCCAAAGAAATGAAAATTTTTTAGCTATCTTTTGGCAACTCAATATTATGCAGTTTCATTTATAGAAAATAGAGAAGGAAGATTAACATACTTGTCTGAAGATAATGTTGCAGGATCCAATCTGGGTTGGTCACCAGGACCAGAAGTTTTGTCTTCTGAGCTTTTGGACTTGTTCTGGAGCCCATCTTCTGGGAACTTCCCTCCAGCCCTCTAGCTAGTTACCTGAAGAAGGGCTTCAGCACTAGTCTGAAAGCTCAGAAGACAAAACCTCTGGTCCCATTGACCAATCCAGATTGGAGCCTGCAAAGAAAATGGTGTAGTGTTAGTAGTCACTATTCTCTGAAAGGTTTGCATAACATTACAGTTGGTAGACCTGCTGGAGTTGGCTTCAATACATATGCCAGTGGTGGGTTTTGCATGATATAACCCACACAATATTCTTCACTGAGAAAAGGAGATGATATAATCTGCGATATCAATACACTTCAAGTAACCTTGAAATCTGCTTGCTGTTTTTGACTTCTCCCACAAGTAGTTAGAAGCACTTAGATGAGTAGCTTCCTTAGATATTGAATTGTAGCATTTATCCTATTGCAATTCTACAGCGGCATATTGTGATGATTTTATCATTCTTTATCCTAATTCAATATTTTTTCTCATCTAAAGTGTATTGTCTATACACTTTATATACATGTATTTGTTGATGCTTTATTTAAACTCATATTTATGCTTTTATAATATTGTGGTTAGTGTTGCATAACAGTGGTTGCATGGCCTCTGTAAAGGTCACATGATAAATAATAAATAACTTCTCTAGCACAGCTTTCTCTAGTACTTGCAACAACATCAAGAGGTTCAGTCCTGAGTATAAGCCACTGAGGACATTGAGGAACAATCTAGAAATGGGTATAAACCAGAGGACATTGAGAAGCTGGTAAGCAGAAGAAATGAAACAACATGATTGCTTTCCTTATCTGTTCAAAGAAGGAAAGGACTTTCTTACTCAAGTCTTTGTTCACATGAATCAGTGTCATTAAAAAAAAAAATCTATAGGTTCACATCCCAATGCAAGCTGGTAGGCTAAACTTGTAGTTTAAACAGTTTGTTAAATCTGAGGCTCAGGCATCCAGTGCATTCATCTAGTTAAGCAAAGTGTTTCTGCCACTAACTGATCTAAAGAGAGACACTTTCTTTCCATCCAGTGGGTCAGACAGTTGGTTTGTCTAGACCCATCTTGACTTTTCTATCTGTCAGCAGCTTTTCAAGGTTCCACAGGAATATTTTCAGCCTACTTAGAAAAGCTGGGAACTGAACTGAGACCTTTTTCATGTAAAGCATCTGTTGTAACACTAGGCTACAGCTCTTCCTCAAAGAAAGAGCCATCTGTGCCATTAGAGGAGATGTTGAGATGAAGTCATTTTTTTTTTAAAAAAAGGAATAATTGGTTAATAAGCCAAGCTTTATTGACAATTTAATAGATGCCAAAGCCATGGTTCATCTATTGGTATGTCATCAGAAGCTTGTTGATCTGGCATATGGGGGTCAGAATTTTGGACTCAAAATTAATAAGTAATACTTTGAAAAAAATGTGTTAAAATAGTAAAGATAATGCATAATTTAAAAAAGAAAACATTTTCCTGTCTGAATTTGTGAGGAGAAAAAATGTTAGAACATCTTTCACTAGCACCTTAAGAAGATAACATGTAAGTGTTGATGGACAAATTTTCTTTTAAAAATGTGGTTAATAAAAATAGTTAAACAACACAAATTTTAACTTACATTGCTTAAATTACTAACTGAGGCGGACAGAGGCAAGTGTTTATAATGATAGCTGTTTTTTTTAAAAAAAGGAACAGCTGTCATCACTCTTTCAGAAAACAGTCTCAAAAATATTCTTTGTGTTTTCAAAAAGAAAAGAAAAGAAAGAGTAAGATTTGTACAACTTTATCAAGAATTGTATTTACCTTATTAGGTTTAACATTATTTCAGAAAAAAAACCATTTAAAGGCGATGTATGTTACATAATTTCTCAACTGGACCATTTGGATCTGCTGGAGTTTTCTAAAATCTCATATTCATGTGACCATAAATATGGCTCAAAATAGACCAATAAAAGAGCATGCATTAGGAAAAGTAATTTCCTAACTGACTGTCATTATGAGAAAGTTTATTTATTAGATTTTTTTTATATCCATCCTTTACTACTTTACAAAAACCCAAAGAGCAAACACACCTAATATTTTTTCCTCCTCCTGTTTCCTCAAAACAACCCTATAAGATGAGCTGGGTTGAGAGAGAGTGACTGGCTCAAAGTCACCCACTGGGCTTTCAGGCCTAAGGCAGGACAAGAACTCATTATTATGAGTATGCATTTTGCTGTAGCACCTTATTAAATGTAAATATATATACTGCACAGATGTGGTCAGAACCGTCCAGCTTCACAATTGGAGTCTCTCATTTTGTGTGGTCAACAGGTTCCAAGATTCCTCAGCTGATGAGCTTGTCAAGTTGCCCATCCATCTTTGATTGGAAGGTGAATGGTACTCTTCATTCAGATTGGAGCAACCTGAGGGTCAAGGTTGAATCAGATGGGTATGGCCATATACCTGCCCAGGTTTCTGTCAAAGACATTTGTAAAATCAGAGATTAAGGCCTTAATATCAGAGTCACTGATGGAGTTGATCCCAGTGATTCCCAGACCCAGGGAGGAGAACTAGTCCAGTCCTAGGAGACTCAGTAGGGAGTCATCCACTACAAACAGTCTCAATGGGCCTGAAAAGATACTCTAAAAGTGCCAGTTCCGATGATAAGAATGCTGCTCCCCTGGTAGTCTCGGAGTTGAATATGGTGGAAGTCCAACTATCTTTTTGAGATTTTGGCACCAATCTATTTAGTGTACTCCAAGATACGATAGTCATTGAAGATCCCGTGTCTACCGCCATGTGGCAAGGGGACTCCTCAATCAGGAGGCTGACATAGATCTTTTTGCAAGATGAGAGGCTGGCTTGACCAATGACTGCTTCTGCCTTGCAGGTGCCTCTGAAGATGGTGAAGCAGTCCTCTTTATGACTCTCTTGTCTTCTCTGCATTCTTTTATGGCAAGTATCTGGGCTTGCAATGGTAGCTGTTGGTTGGTTTGTGCAACAGACCCTGGCCAAAGGTCCTTTCTTTTCACATTCTTGGCAAATGGCATTCTTGAATTTACACACCATTCACGTGATTGCCACCACAACCAACACATGCTGCTTGACTCTTTTCTTGGCCACATTCCTTCCCTTGGAGGATAGATGTCATAGTCCTCATCTGCTGATTCACTGTGGTTAGCATCCTATGGTGCACAGTGACTGGTTTCTGCAATGGTAGTGGGCTGTTTGATTTTTTAATTTCAGCCATTGACTGATTGGACATCTCAGCTGCTTGTGCCTCATTGAGCACCATCTGCAGGGTGATGTCAGTTTTTGCAAGGAAGCGTCACTGTAGCTTGACATCCTTCACACCACAGACTACTCTGTTCAAGAGATTTTCATCTAACTCACAATACAGGACTGCCTTTTGAAAGGTGGCAACATATTTGTTGATGGCTTCACCTTCAGCCTGATTCTGATGATGGAAGGCATGCTGACATGAGATTCGTGAAGGTTTGGGTGCATAGTGAGTCCATAGCTTGCTTGTCCCATGGTGCAGACTGAACATCAGTGGAGCAAGGAGAGCCCTGGCCATCCCAAAGATTTCTGGGCCACAGAAGTTTAAGAAAAGTGCCCTTTTCCTGTTGTCAGTGATCTCAACAAAGTCATTGGCTTTGAAGAAGCAGTCAAAATGAGCAAGATAGGAGTCCCATGTCTCAGAGGCTGGGTTGTATGGAGCAAAAGGCAGTAGTGCAGCCATTTTTCAAGAGACCAGTGTGAGTCCCTAAGCAATCTGGGTTGAAGCATCTGTGGTCAATGAAGTGGCAGCAACTGTGGATCAGTTCTGGTGATTCAGCTCTGAGTGAGTCAGCTCACAGTGACCAGCTCTTTGCAGCTTCAGTTCCCATTCAATCCCACCTTTGTCACCAGTGTTAAGTTCTGGACGAAGACTGGAAACTAGGCCAGAATGATTTTTAACAGCTTTTTATTCAATACTGCCTGTAAAGCAACTGAAACTCCCTGGCTGACAGAGCGGCTTTAATAGGCAACTGATCAGCCAAACAATCAATGAGGAGCAAATATTTTCCCGTTCCAACAGAAGACCAGACTGAGAACTTCAACTGACAACTATGTATACTATATACAATACATAACAACATCAGTAGATTTAAGCCCCACATATGGACTTATTTCTCAAGAGATATGCTGTGGAATGGTCGCACAAATTAAATTCCTTAATATCACAAAAAGATTTTAAAAAACCTAGATAAAAACCCCTAACCCTAGCCATAATCTTTAAGAGATTGGTTGTTGAAGATCAGACAGTAATAGTCAAGATCAAATTATACTTTACATTGATTATATAACAAGGAGCTCCCATTCTGATGAGGTCAAGTATCAGTTTACTCATGTGAATTTCTGAATCTCTTTAGCAGGTTGAATATGAGTTTTAATAAACCCAGCCAGCCAATTTGGTAACAGTTGCTAACAAGGCTAAAGAGGATCAAAAGAAAGGTGAAAATTAGTGTTTTATTAAGCATTTAATAAGAAGGAGCGGGAAGTCCTGGGAAGGAGGTAGGATATCAAATTGCTGAGGGAAGTGGTTTGGGTTCTGTTCTGTTCTTGCATCAGCATAGCAACAATTCTCTTTGGCCTTTCCAAGATTCTGCCTGGTGCTGCTGAAGATTTTCAGTTTGAAGTAAACCTGTGAAGTGGGAGGCATCTTAGTTAGACCCAGCAAATTAAGTTTATTTATTTTATTGAACTTATTGAAGTTCACTGGTTAATAGCAATAGCACTTAGATTTATATACTGCTTATCAGGGCTTTTAGCCCTCCCTCAGTGGTTTACAGAGTCAGCATATTGCCCCCAACAATCTGGGTCCTCATTTTACCCACCTCGGAAGGATGGAAGGCCGAGTCAACCTTGAGCCTGGTGAGATTTGAACTGCCTAATTGCAGGCGGCTGGCTAAGTACTACATACAGCACTCTACTCACCACTGCACCACCACGGCTCCTTAAGAGAGACTGCAGATGTTTTCTAAAGCTTTGTGCCTCTGGTGTTTGTTTCTCCTTTTGTTATTGCTGCTCACCTTTCACATTTCTGTTTGTTGGTTAGATGACTAAAAGCTACAAGGAACTGGCTGAATTTCTACACAAGCCTTGATCCTGATTTTTTTAGTGCACAGGATGTAGTTAAAACCCAACTGCAATAGTGCTGCACTCCCGATTGCTTTATGAGAATTTTGGTACTTAAAAGCTTCTCACCAACTTTCATTTTAGATACTTTAATGAAAAGCACTCTTCCTTTTCAAAATTGCTTCTCATGATATTTACAAAAGAGAAAGACATTGAAGAGGAGATGACTAAACCTCCCCTCCAATCTGGAACCGGGCTTCTTTTTTTTCTTTTCTTTTTTTTAAAGGATAGATAAAAAGTAGAGGAAAATCTCACATAATTAATATTATAGATCGTTTAATCACACAGGAAGCCCAATTCCAGAGTATCTGCAGCAGTGAATTATCTATCGCATTAATGAAAGGGTGATGAAAAATGGAAATCAACTAAATAGCAGTTGATTCTCTAGGTTCTGTTATGCTGAATTTCTCAGTTTTTCAAACGCAAGTTCTCTGCAACTATTTTCCTCATCCAGAGAAAGTTTGTTTGATTAGAAGAGGCCACCGTGTAAGGCATGTATTCTGAGATCTAACCTTTCAATTTGTACTTTTTTTGTGTAAAGTGTGTGGGGTTTGTTTAGTGATTTTTTTAAAGGCACATTTCTCTCTAAAGCAGCTTTCTCCAGCATGCTATCCTGATGCTAATTGGAAATCTTAGGCAGTGGCGTTCCAACACAACTCAAAGTTGGAACTGACCAAACAAAAAATACCAGTGGATGAATGCTCATCTGTGCTTAAATCCCCAATCCCCTTCAGCCATATGGGTCCTATTGAACGGTTCTTGAGCCCAAGGGCATTTCTATGAAGAACTGAATCTAGGCTTAGCTATGGCCTTTCAAGAAGGCCGAACAAATTTCCAGCTGGTAAAGTGTGATTATTCCTAACTTCTCTTATGGAAGGAAGAAATGGGATCTCAAACATGAACACTGTCACTAAATGGGGGGAAAAACTGCTTTACCGTATTTCAAATTTCACTCCATGTCACTGAAATATTAGCAATTTTTGTCAAACCTGGAAGTGAAGTGCCTCTCTTATTGTGTTAGCACTGATACCTATCCACTAGGAGAGCAATTATACTCAAGCAACCCTTCAAAGCATCATATAACCGCAAGGTGCAGTGTATAAGCCCTTGACCAAACATTTCCAAATATATCTATAATACATTTGTAATCAGAGGGAATATCATACTTTGTAAAGAGATGCTATTGTTCACAGCTTGCCAACTTTGCTCAAGAAAGTTCTTTGACATACAAAATTACTTTAGACTACTTTAGAATATCATTTGCTAAGAATTGAAATGGAGGGGACTAATCTCCATAAAAACAAGGAGATCCACACCTCTATAGTAGAATGAGTAATCTCCATAGAAACCAGATGAATCACATACACACCATCATATGCTCATTATTACTGATTATTCTGATACTAAACATCAGCAATGAAAAGGTAACAGAATGGATGTATTTATTACAAGCTTGGCATCCTGGTGTCCAGATGCTATCTGCACTCTTAACATGTACATAATCTCAAATAGAGGAACTTTATCATTGATAGGCTCAACACTACAGACAGATTTGCCTGGTGACAGGGAAGTGTGTTTACAGCTACATGTAAAATACCAAATTTCTTGCATACAGATGAGTTTCACAAAGGGAAAAGTGATCTTATGACTATATAGAGAGTATATGAGTACAAAGATGGATGAATATCTATCTATCTATCTATCTATCTATCTATCTATCTATCTATCTATCTATCTATCTATCTCCCGGTTGGCTTGACAATGTGCTATTGAATTGAGTCAGTTGCTTGTTTGCTTTTTCATTTATTGGGAGAGTACTTTTCAGAACTATGGTAAGCTTATTTTAAAGCTTTAAATGAACAAAATATCTGGGGGTAGTAAGCTAGGAGTGAGTTGGAATCCAAGTAGAAAAAGACAGAACCATTCATGTCATAAAGTGCTTTTTCCAGCAAGACAGATCTATCAGAACAACCTGGTCTACCGAATTACGGGACGGAGCATGCTCCTTCCCCTTTCCAGGTTCGAATCCCAGAAGGGTATGGCTAGCTGATGAGAGCTAAATAGCTCAAAATAGATCTATACTAGTTTCCAGGGTTGGGTTGCCACCAGTCTAACAACTGGTTTGCTATGTGCGTGCATTTTGCTGCATGTGCATTCTATTTGCGCTAGAAAACAGCTGATTGACGCGCCTGTTCTATTTTTTCATTCTACAGATCAGCTGTTTTCTAGTGCAAATGGAATGTGTGCACAGCCACACAGAAGCGTGTGTACTATGCATGCATTTGGCTAGAGAACAGCTGAGATGCAGAAGAACCGCAAAACATGATTGGCACACCAGAGCAATTGCTGGCTCTGCTGTATCTCAGCTGTTTCCTAGCATTAATGGAATGTGGTGCAGCAATAAAGGATAGCCTGGAAGCATGGGTAGGTGTGTGGGCCCACTTCCAAGGCCCTCTGGCGACATTAACAACTGGTTTGCCCGAACTGGGCCGAACCAGTAGAAACCTGTCCCTGCTAGTTTCCTTTTATTTCCTCATCAGTAAACAAAAATTCAACATTCATATCATATATTTCTTTTCACATGCCCCTATACCCATAATCCTCAGCTGTAGCAACTCTTTCATTCAACTGTCATTTTCATTCTTTTTCCCTCTCCTCCATTTCCTCCTTCCTCCTTTTTTTTCTTGATAACTTTGGAGAGTGTTTGAATTGTAAGTTTTTGGAGCAGATGATTTTTTAATGCAATTTCTCCATTCTTAAATTCATTTTGTGCACCAATCTATGGGTTTTTTCCCCCAGGCTGGAAACTTTTAAGTATTCTCTACACATACCCCCCAGTAAACACATTTTTTTAAATTTTTGCCAATAGATCATTTTCACAAGCCACTGTTCCCCCAATATAATTATTTTTGTGTTTCATGTATCCTATTCTACACATTTTTATGCATCCATTTTGAGTTAAGAACCACATCAAAAAATTTCAATTTTGGGCCACAAATCCTAAACATTTGCAAATAGGTTTATGAAGTGCAAGTTGTAAGTTGTAAATGCTCACTGAAATACAAACTGAGGGAATTCCTCACCCAATTCTATGCTTAGGAGATAAGAATAGGGAAAGTGCTATTGCCTCCTCAGCAGTAAGTTCTGTCCTATTAACCATAGCCCGGGTATCAATTCAGTTTTTAAAGGCCTTCCTTGGGCCCAACTGTAGACTTTGAGAAATCTGATTGCTGTATAGGGACGTAGTTGGGAAGACAATCCAATGCTACAGAGTCTTAATCAGTAGCAATGGAGGTTTTACTAACGCCTATATAAAGTTCTCTAAAGTCTAATTACTATGCAAAGCTCTTGTGGAGTGGGAGATACTTACAATACCCTAAAGACAACCTCCCTTTCTCCAAAGAGACCACCCTAGAACAAATATGCCTTCCATTAACTTATACAAACACTAAAGTTTCATGGCTGTTTAATGTGTAGTTCCAAAAGGAAGCTACAGCCTAGAAGAGGAAGTTCTATGGATGGCAGTTGATTGAAGCAATGGATATCCCCCATCTTTTGTATCTGAGAGTTCTAGATTATCCTACAGAATGCAATATGTTTTAATGTTGATTCTCCATATTGATAAGTAATGACTATTTCCCAACCTGATATAACTCCTATTAAGCAATATCCTGGCTGGCTGGTAGAGAGAGCAATTGTCACAGCCCACTCAGATGAATCCTGTTTGGGGGGCAAAAAAGGAAGAACTGAGGAAAAAGAGTAGCAAGACTAGGCCTGTAGAGCCAGGCTTAACTACGAAGTCTTGACAGAATGACCTTTCCCTCCATCCCCCCAAACTGGAATCTCGGTCTCAGATTATGAGACAAGAATACAACAATGAAGTGAAAACACTTCATGCTAGAAATAGTCAATGGTGATTTGTCTGGAACTAGTTGGATATTAGTAATTAGCCCAACTATTGCAGTTGTTCTAAACAGCACAAATTGTACTTCTAGCTTCTATATGTTCTAGGATAAAAGTCATTCCCTTCACTCATTCAAATGCGACAGACTGTTTTTATTTTATTTAATTACCAAATTTTTATACTCCCCTGATATAAACCTGGGTGGTTTATGAGTACAATGCATGTGTATGAGTACTATATATATGACAACCGGACTGAAACTATTCTAGGCCTTAAAATAAACTTTTATTTGTTTGTTTGTTTGTTTGTTTGTTTAAATTTATATACCGCCCTTTTCCCGGAGGACACAGGGCGGTTTACAGGGCCATAAAAGCATAAAATACAAAATTTAAAATATGGATTAAACAATTTGAGCCCAGTTGACAAACAGAATTAAATGCTAAAATCCCA
>JANHFR010007551.1:13917-23930 GCA_032468015.1 Mimophis mahfalensis | reverse complement strand
AAAAAAATTCCTCCTTTCCCAAACAATCAGTCACATGGTCCATTCAAAGTGTCATCCGGTTGCCTGGTAACTTTACTCCCTCTCCACGACCTGTAGGGATGTCCTTGGTTCTCAAGAGAAGGTATTTTGTTTTGGCTACAAATCCCAGCTAACTCTATTTCCCCCTCCCTATCCCTCAGCTCCAATGTAGTAACACTGAAGCCTCAAAATGGCCTTGGTCAGGTCAGCTTCAGGGTTGGGAAAGACCTAAGCAGTCTGAAAGACCATAATGCTGCAAAAGATGGAAGGAAAGAAAAAATGCAGAGGAGCAAAATGGATGCACCCAGTTAAGCAACACTTGGTGCACTCTTGGAATATCTGAAGGACCAAGCTGGGGACAGAACATACTGAATGAAATCTATCTGTGTGATTGCTATGAGTTGACACCAACACCAACTGAGTGGCATCCCAAAGGTGCTTTTTCTGGAAAGTCCAGTTGCCTCTTGAAAAAGCACCTTTGGGACAACCATGACCTGGTTGACTGAGAATTTCCATAGACAACTTAGTGGCACATAATCAAACACTACAAGAAAACGTGGCTGCGTTGTGTTGGAAGGCAGCTGTTTTCAATAATAGGAAGCCTGTTGCCAATCAAAATGCAGCTCCAGGCATTTTTCATTATCAGCTCTGGGACTGGGAGCTGAAGTACAACTACATCCTTGCTATAGACTGATCTGGCTATTTAATCTCTTAGCAAAGTGCTTGAGTCTGCAACAGAAAAATAATCAAAAGATGACCACGTAGCCCATTGCATTTTGAATCCATCGAATGAACCACTGGAATGCCATCCTTCAAAATCAACATATGTTATTTCTAAAAAGGTAAAGGTTCCCCTGGCACAGGCGTGCTAGCTGTTTCTGACTCTAGAGGGCAGTGCTCATCTCTGTTTCAAAGCCAAAGAGCCAGCGCTGTCCGAAGATGTCTCTGTGGTCATGTGGCCGGCATGACTAAACACCAAAGGTGCACGGAACGCCGCTCCCTTCCCACCAAAGGTGGTTCCTATTTTTCTACTTGCACTTTTTACATGCTTTGGAACTGCTAGGTTGGCAGAAGCTGGGACAAGGAACGGGAGCTCACTCCATTACGCAGTGGTCAGGATTCTAACCGCCGAACTGCCAACCTTTCTGATCGACAAGCTCAGCATCTTAGCCACTGAGCCACCACCGTCCTATTTCTATGAAGTCCCTAAACAGTAACCAAGCAGCCATCCACTGCCGCTTTTCGAAAGTTAGAATAAATAATAATTATGTGGACCTTTTTCAGGATGATCTGTCCGCATCCTGACCCTTTCAGGTCTTCCAATGGTGTACCCATTGCTACTGTAATTGGGTCCATCCACGTTGCTGCTGGCCATTTTTTTCTTTCTGTCATCTTCCTCAATATTATGGACTATGTTAAGGAATTAGCAGAGTCCCCTTGAGTAGCAAGGGTGTGCACATGAAAGGGTTGAGAGTACTTATGAATAAGCACAGTATCCACACAGATACACTGCGTTGTGTTATAGTTTACTTTCAGGAAAAAGCAAAGCAAGCACAGTCCAATAGTCCAGGTCATACACATATAATTCAGTAGATAGCCAGAACAGCAGTCCAGGGATTATCCAATAACGAAGTCCTCTTACCAGTCTTCTTAGCCATTAACAGTAATACAGTTCTTCTGATTTGCAAACAGTAGTGAAAACCACCCACCAAACAGAGATATCAAAGAGAGCAAACAACAAAGAGAACAAGCCAGGTTTCTAGCTCCCTCTTGAGGACATTGGCGACAGAGCTAGCCAATCAGGACACAGTATGATGCAATACAGCAGTCTTAAAGCGATACAACACATTTTCACTGCAAACATACATTGATGGTTTATATATTGCCAACCCAACCAGTTAGGTAATAGTCATATTCCTAACAGACTGTTCAAAGGAATGGTGTTTGTATACACAAATGCATTCAAAATATGATAATTTTACCCTCCTCCCTTGTCCTTCAAGCAAGAACTTTGTGAATGGATTTCTTGGATGATCCATGTGCTTGTTTTCTCGGCTTTCCAGGCATTCTCAAGAGTCTTTTCTCCAAACACAAAGGATAAAAGCATGATATTTTTTCTACTGTTTCTCAAAATCCAATTTTCACTTCCAGAAATTGTCACAGGGAAAACTTGTGTGCAGTTTGGTCTTTGAAGGTTTAAATATGTTACAGCATCCGAAGACATTTTCCTTCACTGCCCTCAATCCAGGCCTCTCTGGCCTAGGGGTAGCGCTCTCACCTTACAATCAGGAGGCTGTGAGTTCGATCCTAAATAGTGGCAGAGGGTCTCCTGCCTAGGCAGGGGGTTGGACTAGATGACCTACAAGGTCCCTTCCAACTCATTTAAACTGTGATCAGTTTCTGGCGACCAAAAAGGGAAAAAAATATCTTAGGGTTTTAGGGCTAATCTTAGGGGTGGGGGAATAAAAGAAATAATGGCAACTCTCAATCCAACAGTCTGTCAGAAAATAATCATTCCTCTGAAATTACTCAGTGAAATAATAGTGGCAAAATATGAAAAAAAAAAAAATAAGTGATAGTTTGAAAGTATTTGTGACTCACTTACATGCTGATAGTCTCTCTTAAAAGGAGAAATAGTGTGATAGTGTGTCCTAAAAGGCAACAACAAGGCAAGGCCTTAAAAAAAGGAAAGAAGAAATGAGACCTTCTCCCCTCCTACCTATTATCTTGGCAGCCGTATCCTGAAAGAATACATTCTAACCCCATCCAGTGTTTTAAGTTTCACAGAGAACACAGATTGGTACAGCATTTTGTTTTAATAAAAAATCCACAATGGACTTTTTGTACAGTTCTGTTCTGTTTTTGTTTGGCTGGTTTTCAGCATTAAGTTCTCTTCAGTGTCATGCGGCCATCGGTGAGAAGCATGGAAGAAGTAACAAAAATAAATAAAGCCAGTGCTGGCTTGCCTAAGAAAACATCTGGAGATTAATTTCCCAGGATGTTCCTATAGATCTTTGTACTGACTCCAACCATTGATCTACCTATGTCCACATTGTCTATTCTGCAGTGACCAGCAGTGATGTTCATCCAAGGATTCAAACAGAAGCTTCTCTAGGGTTCATGGGAAGAACCACAGAAGTATGTGAGTTTGTGGATGTACTCACCACATGCCAACACAGATACACAGAGAAAGATGGGTGGGTTGCAATAAAGTTAATCCAGTTGACTATCCATTTTGCCAACTCTTCATTCCAGACCATTTCTGTCCAGATGTTTAATAAAAGATTGGGAGGACATTATCATTTCTGTTGCAAAACAGAAGCTACCTCTATTATTACCTAACAGAAAACAGGATGTCGGAAGAAAGGTCCATCGGGGTTTGGTTCCAAGTGGGGAAAAAAGACACTGGAAAGATGGAGGCTGTTTGGAAAGATGGTTTAATGGTGGACAGGATCACATGGCTGGGAGCTCCTGGGCGAAAAAGGGGAAGAGACAGGGGTGGGTTTCAAATTTTTTAACAACCGGTTCTGTGGGTGTGGCTTATTGGGCATGGCTTAGCGGGCAGGCATGGCTAGGTGGTCATGTGACTGGAGACGGCAAGTCTACACAGAGACAGCAAGTCTAGGCTACTGCTAAGAATGTAATTAGGGTTAACTGGAAAGCCAGTATCTTAAGCAGGGCAATGAAGATTAGGCTACAAACAACACCAGAATGTTTCCTTCCTGCCTTCTTTGCAGGATTATCTCTCTAAAGTGGAAAAAACAAAAGGAGATTTCTTTTAACAACCGGTTCTCCGAACTGCTTATAAAGTTAACAACCAGTTCTAGCGAATAGGTGCGAACTGGTAGAAACCCACCCCTGGGAAGAGATGCTGAGAGTCCCTTGGTTTTATACCCTCTGTTGGGCCCTGAACCTGTCCCTGTACCCAAGGCAAGAAATGCATCCTGATCGGTTATTGTCAAGAGGTCATAGCTAGTACTGTAGGCTGTCTGTGTTAACTTTGTTTGAAACTTTGTGGGTGATGCAATGAAGGGGCTTTGGGCAATTCCTACTATGGAGGTATCCTTCAATAGACTGGCCCAGGACTTAATGGCCCATTAACAAAGGTGGGGGCTGAGTTTCTGCAAGGAGGTAGATCTTTGTTATGTAGACTAGACTGGCTCAGGGCTTTAATGGGTCATTAGCAAAGGTGGGGGCTGAGTTTCAGCCTGAGTTTCTACTTTTTAGTGTATTCCAGAATATTTCTCTAGGGGGTGGGGTGAGTTTTAACTTCCAACAGGGAGATTTTTTTTTTAAGTGAAAAGAAATCTTTAAGTTATCTATAGATCTCACGCATTCTAGAAAGTAGAACCATTTGTTTCCCCTCTGTGAAAAGTCAGATATTAGCTAGATTACCTCCTTGCTAGCCTTAATTCTACCCTGGTTCAGCTGAGAGCAAAACAATATGAACACGGTCCCACTAGAATACATGGTGAAATTCCTTTGGATCCCTCACTACGTCAAGTTACAGGTCAGAAAGTTTTAATCACACCATGGAAGTAACTTGATAGGCCGTTTGTGATTCAGCTGGCTACTTTTTGCTTAGGTTTAGCAAGGTTTCATTTTCAGCTTGGCAATCCGGTCTTTTTAGAGATGGACAGGCATTTTATTTCCCATGTTTGTTTTCCAAGTATTGCAGTCATGATGTCTCCATGGACTTCGGTTCTAGTCCAGTTTTCTTATTTCATCATACCTCTCATTTGCTAGCAAATGCTGATGGAGCATTTCTAAACGGGAGAAATTGCCATGAATGTGCATAACCAAACCTCACTCTCTTGAGGCCCTGATTGTTTTGGAAGGTCTTTAGAGCCGGGTTGAGGTTGGTACCGCACGTGGTTTTTAAACGTAAAATAGCTGAGACTTAAAACAAATGTATTATTTTTGTGGTACGACTATTTTACAGTGAAATAACTGCAAAATATATGCATTAATGTAGTTGGAATTCATATACAGTGGAACCTCGGTTCACAAATGTTTCGGTTCACAGCCAATTCGGTTCGCTACCAAACAAAATCTGCTAAAAGTTTGACTCAGTTCGTGAACAAATCCTTGGTTCACAACCAGACTTCCTGAGGACGAAACAATCTCAAGAGAGAAAATACCAGAAGGAGAGCATCCTTCGATCATGGAGGCGGACTCTCCCGCCAAATAGCAACCTCTCTCTCGCTCAGAATCGACCGACTGAACCGTTTTCTCGGTTGTTCACAGTTTTCTCAGTGTTTGTATGAAAGGATTTTACTGTTACGCTGTGCGTTCTGTGGCATATTTAACTACAGTCCTGTATTTGTGTGCTTCATAATCTTAAAAAAACCATAGAGTTTATAGGGGTCTGGAATGGATCGATTGTATTTCCATACAACCCAATGGGAAAATTTGTTTCGGTTCACGACCAACTCGGTTCACAACCAAAGTTATAGAACCAATTGTGGTCATGAACCGAGGTTCCACTGTACAGATAGCCTTTGGATGCCGAAGACAATTGGGAGTGGGATTGCTGTCTCTAAATAATGCATTGTCACATGACCACGTGGCTCACCAATGGCAACCCAGCAGTCCTGGTTGCAGTGATAACCCTATGGCTACATGGGTCATTAGGCAGTGGGGAGGGAGTCCCAGGCAAGAGAGCAGGGTTGCTGCAGATAGGTTGCCATGGGGGGAAGGTCCTATAGAGCAAATAGCACTTCGACTTATATACTGCTTTACAATGCTTTAGAGTCCTCTCTAAGTGGTTTACAGACTCACAATATTGCCCCCAACAATCTGGGTCCTCATTTTACTGACCTCGGAAGGATGGAAGGCTGATGAGTCAACCTTGAGCCTAGTGACATTCAAACTGCCAAATTGCAGGCAGCCAGCAGAAGTAGCCTGCAGTACTGCACTCTAACCACTGCACCACCACAGAGAATGAGGGACTGGAGGGTGATTGACGGGAGTGAATTACAGAATGACTTGTGCAACATTCCAGGCTTTCCCATTGCCTTCACTTGTGGAAGCCAGGAAGGAAGGTTGCAAATGACAATCATGTGACAGTTGCCAATACTGCAGTGATTCACTTAACAACTGTGGCAAGAAGGCTGCCATAAAATGGGGGCAAAACTCACTTAACATCTGTCTCGCTTAGCAACAGAAATTTTGGGCTCAGTTGTGGGTGTACGTCAAGGACTACCCATATAGGAAAATACATACAGTGGAACCTCAATTCACAAACACTTCTGTTCACAACCAAATCGGTTCGCTACCAAACAAAATCTGCTAAAAGTTTGACTCAGTTGGCGAACAAATCCTTGGTTAGCAACCAAATACAGCCATGGCAATTTCCCTTCTGCGGCATTTTTTTGTAAAATAGCTATAGCCGGCATCCTCCTCCTCCTCCAGCTGCTTCTTCTTCATCAGCGCCAGTCAGCTGTGGGTGCTCTGGTTGTTTGTCAGTCAGCGCCGGTCAGCTGCAGGTGGCAGGAGCAGGCTGTTACTGTTACTGTTAGGGTGCGTTCTGCGGCATATTTAACTAAATCTTAAAAAAGAAAACAATACAATTCATAGGGGTCTGGAACTGATCTGTTGTATTTCCATACCACCAACTCGGTTCAGAACCAAAGTTTTGGAACAAATTGTGGTTGTGAACCAAGGTTCCACTGTACCTTGCTATGATGTAAACTATTGTAAACATAAACATATTGTAAACATAAACATAATGTAAACATAAACTATTCATATTTTACTTGCCTCTATTATGCACGTAGCTGCTAATAATCTCTTAGCAAAGTAAACACAGGAATAGAATTTTTTTTTTTCTTTATCCAATGATCCATAAACAGCTGCTAAGCACGTAAACTACCTGACTAGCCTCTATTCCAGAGAGGCTAATTATTTTAATTTTATTAGGGAAAGATTCATACATTTTACAAAAAACATCATCGACAGATTCATTCAAACAAGATGTGTTCCCATTTTCTTTTTTAATCTATTAGTGTAGGGTGCCTTCTGGTGGCCATCCTGAGTCGATACTGCATGGAAATATTAATGGCTTTAAAACCAAAAAAAAAAAAAGGCTTTCCCCGTTTTTCTGATAAAACAAATCTAATAATATTAAAACATTATTTGGAATGTGAGCATTCCAAATAATATTCTCCCTACCAAGAAATTGGCTTTCCTGTGTCTGGTTTGCCAATCGCACAATGGCAGATAGGGCAGTGCTCCAGAGAATTAACATCATTGCTTGTTAATTCTGGTTTAATTGCTTTTTAATTTTTCTATTGTGTGTTTTATTGTTGTGAGCCGCCCTGAGTCCTTCGGGAGATTGTTGTTGTTAGTTGCGAAGTCGTGTCCGACCCATCATGACCCCATGTACAAGGTTCCTCCAGGCCTTCCTGTCCTCTACCATCCCCTGGAGTCCATTTAAGCTCACACCAACTGCTTCGGGAGATAGGGCGTCATAAAGATCCCATTAATAAATAATAAATTAATAATTAAATTGCCCAGAGAATCATTGGTTGCCCTCTCCCCTCTTTGGAAAAGCTTTCCTGCTGCCTTTAGAAACTTCAAAACATTCTTAAAGATCCCTCTCATCCTGAGCACCCCTTTTTTCAACTGTTACCATCTGGCAGACGGTACAGGATAATAAAAACAAGGGCAAATAGGCTGAAAAACAGCTTCTTAATTACTTTCCCACAAGCACCGATCTCAAGTAAACATTCCTTCACAAAAGTTTATATTCTTAACTTTAGTGCTTCTTCCTACATACATTAATGCACGGAGCAAAGCTACCTGCTAACCAACACAATGCATGTCCCATTCTGATAATAAGGACATTTACCAGTGCGGGGCAGGTAGTCCTCAGGTTATGACTGTTAATAGAAAACTGCCCATTACTGTTGTAAATCATGACAGTTGTAAATTGGGTCACCCACAAGACCACCCCAGTTTTACAGCCACCTTTGCAGCAGCCGTTAAGCGAGCATCAAGGCCGTTAAGTGAACCAACAGTTTGCTGAAAATCTGAAATAAATGCTGCCATAAAATGCACAGGGTGTGAAATCATCAAATAAAAAGCACGAGATGCTGCAAATATAAATGCAGGCTGGTTGCTAAGTGCTCAGAAGGCAGCCATATGACCGGGGGAAGGGAAGGGGCATTATATAACTTTAAATCTGGGTCATAAATGCCCACAGGGAGGTCCGTCATAACTTCAAACAGTCACTAAACAACCGGTCATAAGCTGAGGACTACCTGTCTTCCTCTATATCTCTGGAAGAAAGGTATGTATCTCCCTCTGGAACCTACAAATCTGTGCTGTAGAAGGAAAGTTAAAGTAAGCGCAAATATATTCAGTAGTGCTATCCTACCGGTTTGGCCCGGTTCGGCTGAACCGGTGACGATAATTTGGGGTGGTTTGCCGAACCAGCAAAAACCACCCCTGGCTGGCCCTGCCCACCTTCCCCTGCCCCTGTCCTTTCCTTTTTTTAAGCTCAGCTGATTTGTGCAGCAGAAATAGTAGCCACGCAAATCAGCTGAGCTCCGGCTTTTGAAGCCCAGGGAACACACTGTTCCCATCTATTTCTGCTCTCTGGAGCAGCGGAGGCTCTTTCTCTGGGCTCCACAAAGGCTGTGGAGCCCAGAGAAACAACTTCCATGCTGCTCTGAAGAGCAGAAATAGATGGGAAAAGCGTGTTCCTTGGCCTTCAAAAGATGCATGCGTGCATGCTCACATGTGCCTGCCCACACTTACATTTAGCAAACCGGTGGTGGGGTTTTTTGAATCCCACCATTGCTTTAGTGTCAATGTTAACCTCTTAATACCTATCTTTAATCATTTTTTTACCAGATGGAAAAATATAGGAAAAGGAATTGTTTCTTGTATATCACTGCTGTGCAGTTTAATGATATTTTAAAATTAATTAAAATAATCTATATACTTGTGCCCTCCAACCTTTTGGGCACCAGAGGCTAGTTCTGGGGAAAGAAGCTTTTCTGCAGACCAGAGAGGTGTGGTTTCACCTACTGCTTGCATCCCACAGATGGAGTTTTGCTTGTTTGCAGGGCCTGATTTCTGCCTTGTGGCCGGGTGGCAGCCCATGGACCGGGGGGTTGGGGACCCCGCTATATACTTAGCCAAATCTTAGGTATGTTACAAATGCAGGATTATCTAAATCACTTCTAGAACTTCAGAAAACTTCAGACATATTTGAAAATGTGATAGAAATTTAATTGGATTTAGACACTTTGTTTAGATGTCTTGGATTTCATTTTGCAAATTATCTATAATAATGCTGATTAGAGTACAGTGCTGAGTAATGTTGTTTACAGATTAAAACATGCATATGGAGATCCAAATGGCCATGACCCTGTTAGCCTTTTACAGGTCCTGAAAGATTTGGCTGCTCCTCTGGGAGTTTGGGCTGGGAAGCTAAGCAAGTTTGATTAGTTTGTATTGTTCTTTTCTGTAATTGGAATGTGACCTCAGACACTTGTTATTTGGACTGCTGATTGTTTGTGTTATTTTGATCCTTGTATGCCACACCCAATCATTATTGTGACACGACCTGCTATATAAATCATATACATTCATGTTTCTCAAATTTGGCAACTTTAAGATGTGTAGAGTTCAACTCCCAGAATTCTCAGTCAGCAAGGTTGAGAAACACTGATATACATCAATAGATAAAACATGCCCAACCAATTTTGTCTTAGAGAGATTTTAGAAGTCTATAGTTTTACCATGGATAGAATAGTTTAAAAGTCCTTGAAAACACTCGCATGTGATTTTAGCCAAAAGGATGAGAAGCAATGAAATAACTGAGATAAACAGATTGGATGCATTGTCAGAGTTACTATTAATTTTAACCTAATTAAGGGGAGCCTTCGCCCAGGTTCGCCTGGTGCGTCAGTTGCGACCCTACCTGGACCGGGATGCCTTACGGACAGTCACTCATGCGCTGGTGACCTCCCACCTCGACTACT
>JANHFR010007549.1:22079-32840 GCA_032468015.1 Mimophis mahfalensis | reverse complement strand
TTGTATTTCATGTTTTTAATGCCCTGTAAACCGCCCTGAGTCCCTAGGGAGAAGGGTGGTATAAAAATGTAAATAAAATAAAATAAAACAAACAAACAAACAAACAAACAAATAAATCCAGCCTACTGATTTAAAAAAAGATGGGTCAACTTTAGAGTAGAAATTTTCAAACAGGGTGTGAATTTGAATGACTGTTTCTACTTAGCATCTGCTCTAGAATGCATGCTGTATTGCCTCCATACAAGGAGATTTCTCAGGAAACGCAGTATTTGATTCAGCTTGCTACAATTTTGTCACTGGTTATGGATTCAAAGAAATGCACCTCCGGGAATGTGGTGCATCTTACCTTCTTTTTAGCCACTTGAATGATTGTTCTTTGATCCCTCTAGTTAGTACATTGAAAAGATTCACCCTTTATCCTCTCCCCTAAACAACCTCACCAATAATATGCCAACTATGGCAGTCTTATTTACTGAAACACCATACGTATGAGGTGTGTAAATTAAGTAATGAGACTGGCAACGTAGCATTTGATCTGGCAACACTTGGGAGGCAGGACTTGGAGGGGTGGCAGGTGAACATGTGATACACCTTCAGTATGAGTTTGAACTTGCTAGAGTCATTTGGTTGTCTGTAGTGATTTTTTCGTGAAACAGTTTTTTCTAGTACATTCTAAAATTCAACTCTTCCCCAATCATTCTGACTGTCAACCGATGATCTGAACACACAAGATCCCAGATTCTGTCGACATTTTCATTGGTTCTTGAAGATGAAGGCCTTCCGCTGTGTGGGTCATCTTCAATCAACTTTCTTCCTTCTGAAAATGCCTTGGGCCCTTGACAAAAACCTGGGCCCTTGACAAAACACTGTCTACATAGGCCTGCTGAAGTTTTGCAAAAGTTTCTGTTGCACTGTGCCCAAGTCTGGAGCAAAACCTGATAGCACACCATTGCTTGAAATGATGTCACTCATTTTTAGAATGCACTAGAAAAAACTGTTTCAGGAAAAAAATCACTACGGACAACCAAATGACTCTAGCGAGTTCAAACTCATACTGAAGGTGTATCACATGTTCACCTGCTGCTCCAAGTCCCGCCTCCCAAGTGTTGCCAGATCAAATGCTACGTTGCCAGTCTCATTACTTAATTTACGTACCCTGTATGCATTCAGTATCAAATACTTTGATTGGATTTTGTCATCTGTATTGTGATCTTCAGATTCTCTGCACCTAATTGTTAGCTTCATACTGAACTGACTTGTCAGAAAAGTGAGAAAAGACAAAGAACGAAAAGACAGATAAGAAAAAAAAATGGGGAAAAAGCTGCTTTAATAAAAACAACAAAGAAAATTTGACTCTTGATTTACTTTTTCAACAAAGATAAAACATTCAGGACTATCTTGGCCCTAAATTCATTTCCTCCAGAAAGCATGGAAATATCTCTACTTCATTCTGATAAAACCATGGTTTGAAGGCAGTAAGCTTTCAAAAAATCCTCTGCAAGCCAAGTAAAGTGGATTTTTTTTAAAAAAAGGAATGCTGTAATATTTTCTCAGATGTTATGAATTAAAAGGTAGTAAATACCAACAAAGGAAAAAAAGGGGTATAAAAATACTCCACCCTCTACCTACCCATCTGTACACTGTAAAATTAAAGGACATTTTAGGTCCTTTTAGACTGTAGACTATAATTTAGGTCCTTTTCTATGTAGCATAGGCAGGGGCACCCTGGTGCCTCTACATATTTTGGACTATAGATTCCAAATCTTTTCCCACTGCACTTGCTTCAGGAACCAATGAGAGTTAAGGCCTAAAATCACCTGGAGGTTGTCTGGTTGCCTGCCCTGTCTAATGTGATGCTTGCTCTACCCTTTTTTTCCTTTTTCTTTTAAAGCCAATTCAAAACCTTCTGGCTTGCTGAAAAAAAACAGATGAAATGTGCATGTTTTTTCCTAGTGCCAGATGGTCTCAAGAGGGAGCTGGAGAAAAAAAAAATTGTTCCTGGAAACCACTGCAGCCCCTCAAAGTATCGTATATTGAGTATATTGAGGACAATAGGATTCTTGGCATCAGGAAAACTATATTCATTAAAAAAAGTCACTTAATGTCTTAGTTATATATGTTTGTCACTTTGTTTATAATACATATTTATCTATCAATATTATGTATTGATAAATTTATAAGTTACTTCAATCCAGGCTAGTCTCAGCAGAACACAAAACTCACACCCACACCCATACCCAATGCCGCAATGTTAATTTCCTATGCTATTCAATTACACTGACCTTTCTAAACTTTGGTAAGAGGGCTTCTTCGGAGGTTCAGCGATAGGGCTGGGGAAAAAGAACACATATCTTTTGAGGATAATGGAAAACTTTTTTGTTTTACCCATTATACATATCTGCAATGAACTGCTCAAATGCTTATTATGTATCTTGCCATAAAACAAAGTTACAAATAGTGCAGCCTAAGAATACATAAACAAATCAGCTTGGATTGCCGTGTGGCAGAGTGGTTAAGGCAGCAGCACCTTCTGGTTCCTATCATTGGAAAAGGATTGGGACTTGTGTTATAGTACCCAATGCTCTGGCATCACTATACCCCTTGCCATCCCTGGAGATACCGTAGGTTCAAGCATTTTATTTATCACTAGGGAGATCTAGATTCAAGTCCACTGTCAACTCTGGGTGGTCACTTTAGGTCTGATAGCCCAAAGAAAGGACAAGGGGTAGAAAGGGGAAAATGTGCCCACCCCCTCTCCATTGTCATGGATACATAACAATAAGTTATGTAAGTACATATATATCAAAAGGGACAGAATGAAAGCTTGAACATTAATACACTTAGGGTTGGTTTTTTGGTAGAAAATGAATTAATTGCCCACCCTTTCTTTCACACAGAGCCCACCAACGTTTATCAGTTGTAGTATTATTTTTATGAAACTTAGAGTCATGTTGTAGGTGTGAGAATGCTGGACTGGAATCCCAAAACCAAGGATTTACTTGACCGCAGAATGTAGCAAGTGACAGATTAGTCATTTTGCTCAACCTAGCCTAACTCATAGAGTTATTAAGCTCCTTAGAAGAAAGCATGACTCAGCAACAAAAGAGAGGTAAAAAGATGGCGGGCCCAGAAGACTCACCAACAAATATTTAGAAATAAGCGGAAATGAGCTGAGAAGGCAGATACTGGAAGGAGCAGAAGAGAAGCTGGAAGGAATGAGGAACGTCCATGGACGTTACGTGAGAGAGGAAAAGGGATGATGGCTAGCAAGATGGAGTGTTTAAAGGATATAGAACTGGCTTCTTCTTCTTCATGTCTTGATTGCTTTTTCTTTTCTTAAGGGCAAATTAATAATCTGACTTGGGGGAGTTATAAAGGGAGCAGAAGATGGTATAATGCTGGGTGAGCGAAGAGGTTTCCTGCTAGCGTTTTTTTTCTTTTTAATTGAAATTACTGACTCTTGGGGAAATGGACAATTATAGATATAATACAAGCGACTATTATGTATAAAGATGTATAAAGGTATAATGATGAAATTTGGAAGAATATTAAGTATAAAGTTGTTAAGAGATTTGAGTTTGTTTTTCAAGTAGGAGGATTGGCAAACTTAAATCTAGAATTTTGGTTTAAACTTAAGGATTTGTAAAAAAAATGTATAAGCTAGATGATTATGGAACTCATAATGAGTGATTTAAGTTCAGTCATGTTTTAGCTGTTCAATGCGAATGAAATGTTTGTAAGGGATTGAATTGTAAACCTTGTAGTATAACTGACTTGTGAAATGTTACCTCAAAAGATACGCTATAAGCAATTAGAATAAGGAGATGTTAAATGAATTTAATTATGTATTTGTTTGGAGAAAACCGGAAACAAATTGGTTGATGTAATGAGACTATTGTTGTAACTTAAAAAACAATAAAAATTATATTTAAAAAAAGAAGAAGAAAGTTAGCATATGGGACATTAATATCGTGTTTTATTCCATTCCTGTCTCCGTTTTATCCTCACAACAATGCTACAAATTACATCAGGTTGTATCACATGAATGCTCACTCAACTCCATAGATGAAGACTAAAAATTTGAACTCAAACCTAACAACTGAATCACTATCTTGCTCTGCATACTCCTATGATAACTTCAGGATTAAGTAACCTATATCCATTATTCAAACCATTCCAAAATCACCGTCCATGAGAAAGATCTACTCCACTAGCAATAAATATACAATGAATTACAACTCATGCCTGAAAAAATACCATATCCATACTGTAATTACATGTCACATTGTTTCTACTTAGATCACAGGCTAAATGTTCTTACAATACCAAACAAAACCCCACCCTGTATTGCTTTTTAAGTGCCAAGAGGCAGAAACCAAGTCTTCAAAGAGTTAAATTAAAGTCCTACCTCACCTGATAAAGATTTCAGAGAAGTGAAACAACTTCATCATGTGAAACTCATGGCTTGATCACTTAATTATTTTTTAATTTGAAAATTAAGATCAACAAAGGAGTAGGAAATAGATGATCTACAATAAACACTATTCTAATTAGATAGTGTTGAATGAATGACAGTAGGTTGTTGCTTGGTTCCCTTCTACCCCAGCCACATAAACACCGAACTTGCAGTTTTCTCTCATGTGTGAAGATGTGTATGGTATCTACACTTGTATGCTGATGCTTGAAAATGCTTCCAACCCCCCAATTTAGAGTCAGAGAATGCAGGAGTTAAAATAAACCTAGGTGATCATACCAGTCAATCATTTAGTTTAGACCTTTAGCTCAAAGCAACAAAGCTTTTTTTTTTCCAAAGTTTAATTGTATATGATTAAGAAATGGGATGGTCGTATGCAATGAAGGATATATTTCCTGCAGATGTAAAGGTTGCAGAGCAGGTCAGATTTTTGCTCAGCACATGCAATCATAATTGCAGAAAGTCATTGAAATTCTCATTTCCAAGCACATCTGGATTCTCTGTTCCAAGCAACACAAATAATTCTTTTTCTGTTAGAGTGGTCTCTCTATATCAGCAAACTAGGTGAGCTGCATAGGGCAATGAGTTAAGCAGATCACCATTTGTGTGTGTGTGTGTGGGGAATCCAAAATTTAAAAATTACAACTTTTGTTGTGAAGGGGATACCAATTGCATGGCTCACCTAGGGCAGGGATAGGCAAACTTGGCTCTTTTATGACTTGTGGACTTCAATCCCCAGAATTCCTGAGCCAGATTGTAATAAGAATAGTTATGGGAGTTGAAGTCCAAAATTCATAAAAGAGCCAAGTTTGCCTACCCCTGATCTAGCCTAGACTACTGAGGTAAAAACAAGGATAGAGAAAACTCAAACAGGATTCTTCAAAATGAAAAAGGACTTCTGCAGTCATGACATAAGCCTAAGATTGAAAATCAGGCTTGTCAGATGCTACATCTTTTCTACCCTGCTCTTTCTTTATCATTGTATTTGCTATTTCCCAATTAAAATGGAGACAGAGCACAGTGAGACTCTTTTTTCCCTTCAGATTTGTGCCTCTGTGACTGCAGTGAATAAATGAAAGTAGAGGGATTGCATCTTGATCTAAAGAGACACCATCAATTTATTTTTTCTTATCCCTGCACAAAATCTAAGGAAGATTTAGTTTACAGTTGGGCCAGATAAGGACCAGAACAAATCCCAGGGGGTCAGCAAAGTAATTCACTCCTATGACCCATCTTTCTCTAAAGCTCAAGGGCCTTGCTATAGAAAGGAAAATGTCTTTTGCAAAGCATTATTGGATGCTTTGTTAAGTGAAGTTATGGCTATAGCAGCAAATTCATCCTGGCAATAAAAGCATGGGATTTTGCTCTTTATTCATGTGGTTTTGAGACAGAGGTTGACACAAACATTCAGTTTTGAATTTCACCAGCATGAACTTGGCTCTCACTGAGGAGGTCATCAACAGTAAAATGATAAAAGACTCCAGATTTGTCTGTGTATTTGTACTATAGTGAGATGAATTTGTAAGAGAAAAAGTATGTTTTTTTCAAGTTATTCTTAGCTTCCTTCGCTTTAAGGTGTATTTGCATTTGTGTGTGTGTGTGTGTGTACCTACATCACACATAATCATCATCATCACTATCACCAAACATTCCTTAACAAATGCATCTATTATTATGAACAAGCCAAAAGGTACCACATGGTATTCAGTCTAATCAGGAATGCAGAAGCAAGCTACATCTGTTCAAATATACAAAATCAAACATGCAAGAGAAAGGAATGGCTTTGTTTGTAGGACAAAGAGCAAATGCCATGATATCTGTGGCTATTGTGCATTAAAAATACTGAAAACTAAAATGCCAAGAACCCTCGCTTATTTATCAAAATGTCATCTAAAAATGAAACATCAAGTCAAGGCCAACTGAAACCTAAGATCTGTAGTCCTTAAAATGTAATCTATTCTTTATATTAAAAATTGAAAGACCCCACCATTCCATATAGACCCCATGATTAAAAATATTTCTTCTTTCTCTTCCTGACTGCACTAATCTTCTTCCCTGGTCTCCACTTGTTTCTTTGGGTTATTTTACTCTATAGAAAATTATTCACTCACTACTCAAAACATGTGACAGCCAACCTATTTCCTCACTCTCTTTGCATTCATCAAAACTGAATTTAAATTTCTCCATTTGCTTTTGATTTTAGGCCACTTTTTGGTAGCCATCCTCCAACTTCAAGGTTTAATCCATATTTTCATCCCATTTGAAATGAAGCCAATACTAGTGTTTGGCCAGAAATGCTATCCCATCCAGAAGATATCAACTGCAAGAGATGGAGCCATCCTGTCTCTCAGCAAGTTCCCACAGAAGTTTTTATCCCTGTTTCTCCTTGTCACTTTTCAAAGGGAGACAACTCTGTGCTGCATGGATCTGTTTCAACCAAGAAAGAGAGCTAGCTTCTGCCAGCCATGTGTTCTAGTTCTGTTTCCACTGAATAGATGCCATGGAGGATGGAAGAGTTCCCTGCCACTTCACCCTTTTTCTGTGCCCGTGACCTGTCAAATGGAATTTTTGGGACATGGGTTTAATGCTTCTGACCCACAGTCAGAAAACAGCCCAAATGACACATCACAGGTGTAGAGCAGTCCCATAACCATATTAGCCAGGCAACAGATGGCTATGCCTACTGTTCCAAACACCCAAATACTCACCTAGCCTTCCCCAAATTCACTTTGTTTTCCTGCTGGCAGGCAGTGTTAGATGGGAGGGGAAATATAGCTGGTGGAACATAGCAATTGCATTCCTGCTCTGCATTTAATCAGTAATTACAGCATGGCTTGCTAGCCTCATTACTATGGCAAGGTGGACTTGGCAACCAGGGCAGCAACTGATATATTGGATCAGGGACTGAAAGATAGCATTTTAACATCATTATCTGGCTGTGCCCCATATACTGTATATCCACTTTTTGGCATAATATTGGCAAAACAGAAACATTCCATCTAGAAAACCCATTTTGTCAAGGCTGGGTGTGAAAGAATACACTAGTAACATAAAAACTTAACTCTCTTAATTCACAGTGCTAGATATTGAATATTACATTGGAAACTTTCTTGTATCATTCATAATACGTAAACAGTATTGTTATCGTTCTTTGTATTAGAAAGGTATATTCCTCACAGAAAAGAAAGTATTAACGGAAAGATGCATCAGAAAATACGACTTTTAAAAACAAAATGACTAAGAAAGTCAGATCTAAGGTTTGTGAACCATTAGTTTTCCCTAAATACTTTTTTTAATGGTTCGTGGCCTTGACACTTTTTTCTTGCCTCAAGATAAGTAACATAGCTTTGCAAGAAAACTAATTTCAAAGGGATAAAGTGAACAGGAAAACTTCATTATAGTAGACTGGGACTATGGCTTTGTCTAATGAAGTGATCAGCAGACCCTATTATGAAGACCATCTGAACACAGTTCTCTTGTTAAGGCCCAATGCCATCTTGTCATTTCTTCTTATTTTAGCCTCGTTCTCCTTCATTTAGTCATTTGGGAGTGAAAAGGTAAATTAAACCATCAACACTTACCTAACTGCAGGTTGCAGTTGTAAAGTACTTACTGGAACTGCTAAATATGCATCATATTTATCCAAGGTGCATCACTGCACTGAGACATTTAGTTTATTGTGTCGTGTCAACAAAACAGGCTCCAGTACAGGTAGTCATTGACTTAAAACCATTAGCTTAGTGACTATTCAAAGTTACAACCCTGAATAAAAGTGACTTATGACTGTTTTTCACACTTATGACTGTTGCAGCATCCCCTTGGCCACCTGATCAAAATTCAGATGCTTGACAACTGACTCATATTTATGATAGTTTCAGTATCCCTGGATCATGTGATCCCCTTTTGCGACCTTCTGACAAGCAAAGTCAGTGGGGAAGCCAGGGTCACTTAACAACTGTGTTACTAGTTTAACAATTGCAGTGATTCGCTTAGCACCTAGCAAGAAAGGTTGCAAAATGCAACAAAACTCATTTAACATCTGTCTCACTTAGCAACAGAAATTGTGGTCATAAGTCAAGGTCTACCTCTATGCAACTGGAGTAATGGGATTTGAAAAAATGCTCTTTCTCTTATGTGTAGATAAAAATGTACACACCATTCTTCTGCTCAAAATAATTTTTCTAGAACTGCCTTTTAATTAAAAGCCATAGGACTTACATATGGATTCTGTTACATATGGATTCTCAATAAGGTGGCAATTTTATCTTAAGGATTCCCCTCCTTTACTGAACAGTACTTCCTTTCTCAAACTCTTGGAGCGAAACAGGCAGGAATCACAATGACATACAAATATGATTTCTCAATCAATTCCTCCTTCCTGCCTCTCCTCCTAGTACAACAGTTGGCTAGAAAATAAATGCCATAAGCAGATACATTATGAGGGTCAACAAATACACACCTTGTAATTCAAGAAAGTGGTTTTTAATAAACTCAGTAAAATAACTATAACAGGAAAGCCTAATGGGAATTATGCAGGAGTTCTTTAAAAAGAAGATGCTAAAAGCAATTCCACAAAGGTAAAAGTGTAATAGAAGCTAATTATGGTTGTACAAACATTTTAGTGACAACATAGGAACTGGGGAAAAAAGAGATCAAATTGGTAAGGAAGAGTACAGACAGCAGGCATGTTATCAGGAAAGCAGAAAGCCCGATGAGTTTAGACTAAGAATATCGAAAATAACAAAAACCGCCTTCTTCTTATACATTCAAAATAGGGGAGGGGAGGGGAGGAAGCATACCAGCTGCTGCAATTTCAGCTATATAGTAGCTGAGTTAGCAATAAATTAGCTCAGCTCCTAGCTACAGCTGAGATCGGAGAATCTAGAGCTGATTTTGAACCGAAGCAAAATCTCTGTGAAGTCGGCTTGGTCTTCCCTGAAAAGAGGATATGCATTCCATTCGGCAATTGTGAAGTGCTGGTTGTAGGAGTCAAGCACAAACTTAAGCATGATAGAAAAATAGGCTAGAAATATCTGCTGACCTTGAATGAGTTCAATTCTATGAAACCAGGTGGATTTTATCCTACAATATTAAAGAAAGTTGCTGATCTGGGCACTGGGTGTGTATTTAAGTAAGTTGAGGATGGAGGTTGGTTCTCTGAGCTCATGGATTGGTTTCTGAATGTTTTGTTGCCAGCTTATGTTACATCTTCAGTGAAATTTAGGGGACATCAGTATGGGGGTTCTTCTGCTGATAAGGGCTTTGTGTGGTCAGCAGGACTTGTGAGAGTGAGATCACGATAGATCAGGTCTGGGTCTTGTGACAGGTCAGGTGATGGGTCAGGTGGGTTGTGTCAAGTGAGGGTCTTGTGCTGGGGAGGTCCGGTAAGAATCATCAGGAGGTGATGTGCTGGATGGGGGGGAAATTGTGTGGGTTAGCTGATGTTTTCTTTTTTCTTTTGTATACATTTCTTCCTCTTATTGTCTTTTTGTTGTCCGTTGAATTGTTGTTTTTTCCTTTATGTTTTTCTTCTTGTATTTGTATTTGGTTTTCTTTGTTTTTTAAATGTTGAAATATTTAATAAAGATTTATTTTAAAAAAAGGGAAATGACATTTTAAATGATCAAAGTATCATTTTCCAATGATGGGAAGTCATGGATCCACCATGTTTTACTTTGATCAATTTATTACCTTGAGCATTATAATCAATTTTGGGAACCTACTTCAAGACAACTCCAGGAAAACTGGAACTGTTGAAGAGAAGGCAAGTGGACTGGAAGCTAAATCTTAAAATAGAATAGAATAGAGTTCTTTTTATTGGCCAAGGGCGATTGGAGACACAAGGAATTTATCTTTGGTGTGTATGCTTTCAGTGTACATAAGAAGAAAAAATAAAATAAAATACATTCATCAAGAGTCATCAAGAACCATAAGAATCATCAGATACAACTAAAATAACATAAAATACATTCAGACTCATAAGAAACATAAGAACATAAAACAAAAGAATATAAGAACATAAAGCAAAACAAAAAAAAACATAAAATAAGGAACTGAAGCACCTAGGCATTTGTAGCTTCAGGAAAAAAAAAGATTTCTGGAGGATATGACTATACTTTGCTGTAACCGAAAGGCCTGAGCAAGATGCAGAATATTAAGTTATGAAAAAGAACTTCCAATAGATTTGATTTATGATTGACTCCCTGTTATTACCCCTTTATGGATCGCTGCCTTGTCGCGGCAAAGGGGCTTGCGTGGCGCAATGAAGTTATGAGCTATGCCGTGCA
>JANHFR010007545.1:259900-269916 GCA_032468015.1 Mimophis mahfalensis | reverse complement strand
CATTGATTTGTGCTTAAACAGATTGTAAGCCGCCCTGAGTCTCCGGAGAAGGGCGGCATATAAATGGGATTTAAAAATATAAAAAAACCCACATTAATCCCAGGTCTGGCAACAGAATCATGTTTTAAGGGCCCCAACAGAATGGGATTAGGTTTAAGAGAGTGGGGTTGAGATTAAGTGAAAAATATGATAAAATTTTAAAGAAGATATTCTGAATGAGATACAGGTGGAGCTAGCAATATATTTAAGCTACAGTAAATTGAAATCACTTCAAGGAAGAACACAGAAAGAGATAAGAAGAATCTGGACACCATGACAGGGAAAGAGACAGACCAAAGGTCACAGTGGTACTAATGAGCAAATGTGGAAGTCCTTAGTAAGAGTAAAATTAGATTAGATTGAGAGATACATTTAAAAAATCATTAAAGATGATGGAACGAAAGATGATATCATTCCATTTCTTGGAACAGCAGAAGTCTAGCTACGTAATTACAGAGATCTAGGTAGCGCTTCTTAAACATACTGCAATGAAACTTTTATCAGTTATGAAAGGCCAAATGGCCTGGAAAATGCCTATTTATACCTAACAAATAATTTGCTACTTGGTCTCTCAATTACTGTGTTCACATGACATGCTTATTGATGGTTAACTGAACCATGTTCACCACCTCTCTAGGTTCACATGACATATTAGTTAAAATATAGAAGGTCTGTGATTCAGCATACTACGTGTATACAGCTCAGAATGTGAGCCCATACTACAATACTAATTTATCATCAAAAGTGCTGCTTCTATTATTTCAGATGATGTGTAGACTGCATATCTATTACAGGTAATCCTCATTTAGCAACCACTATTGAGACCAGCAACTCAGTCATTAAGCAAAACTGTCACTAAGTGAAAATTCACATGACCATCATTTACTCACAATTTTACTTCAGGTTCCTTTGCTGTACAGCATCAGAAGAATATAACCTCAAGCAGCCAGGTGAGCCCAAATAGCAGGGAAGTTTTCCTGAACTTGACTCACAAAAAGCCGAGTAAAAGGACATATCGTTTGGAATGTTCACCTGGCACTGGATAATTTGCAAGAAAAAATGTTGTTTGTACTTATATTCACAATGAGTATAATGAAAGCAAATATCCAATATGTGTCCCAGGATAATGTTGCAGGATCCAATCTGAATTTGTCACTGAGACAGATTTATTCTTCCAAGGTTTTGGACTTGCGTTAGAGCCCATCCTCAGGGCTCTAACATCTCTCTCTCCAGAATATATTTACATTCATTGGAGAGAAAGGGATTACAAGAGCATAAGCAGGTACACAGTGGGTAATGCAGTCTAAAAACAATGTGCTGGCACCAGGTGCTTGCCTAGTATGCCAGGGATTGAGAGGCAGGAATTGCATAGGAGGCAAACAAAAGTCTTTAGTATGAAGCTGATTAGGATCTTATCAATTTCAGATAGCAACTAATTAAAGTCTGAGCTTGTTAACTTGCAGTTAGCACTTTTTAGGGACAAATTGCACTGCGGAGAAAAGCAGTTCAGGAAGAAATAGCTTGTTTAGGCAATCTCTCCACTCTGCAAGAAGGGGAAAAAAACAAAATTTAAAAAATGGGTCAGACAGAGGACAATACTTACTGACTGTAATGGCAAACGTGTCTGAGAGAAAGATGCTGCAAAGGTGCAATTACTTTTTCATTACCCTCATAACTACAGATGATCACCATTCAAGGCAGTAGCTAAACGTGAAATACATGCATTAACCAAAATTTGAGATACAACCAATTCTGACACCAGGAAACCACTGGTTCTGCCCTGGGTTCTCCTTCTCCAGATGAGGCTGGGCTCACCTAATGAATCTTATGCACCTTGTTTAATGGGAAATCAAACTAGTTTTGTTCCTGTGCCACGACAGTGAATACGCTCATAGCAGCCATGGTTGTAAAGGAGACAGATGGGATACCAGCAATTTTTCAACAAGAAAAACTGAACAACCAGTTTTCAAGAAACAATTCAGAATGGCTAAATGACATTCTAACCACTACTTAATTTTTGTTCTAAATTTAGGATTTTCTAAGTTTAAAAACAATTCAGCCTTCTCCATGTTTTTTTCTTATCAATAAAAACAGATCAGTTTAGGATGTGTTTTTAGACATTGAATGTTTAATATACACGTGTATGTAAAAGTCACAACAAACCAAAGTAGAAAGACTGCAGTGCTAATTACATAGTTGTCTGTATTGAAATTACCTAAAATGAGAAATGACAAAATTAGGAATGGAATATAGGTTAACTCCAAAGAATTTATGAAAGGATATGTTTTAAAATTATTTCATTTAGATTTTTATCAGAACCTGCAGAAGAAATTAAACATTGTCTTTTAGTTTTGATTGCAAAACATTTTCAAGTTTATAAACAAAAAGCAGCATCGTAGAATTTTTCATAAATAAAAAAATTACAACCTTGAACAATTTCTATTTTTTTTCTCCGCACTCTTCATTACAGATTTAAAAATAGATTTAAAAGAAATTCCAATATAATCACCCTCTATTCAGACTATCTTGGAATAATATATTTTCACAGTGAAAATTCTTTTTAAAAAATTGAGATCATAGCATTTGTATTCTGATCAGAAGAAGCTCCCAGGTTAACAGCAAGTATTATCATACTACATAGCTAAATTAGTTTTGGCACAAGGTATTGAACCATGGCTTATAACATCTGCATCCAGAATTAATATGTGGACAATTTGTTTATTTTGACCCTTGCAAATTAAAAGGATAGAAAAAATAATAAAGTGGATTTAGCCTCTTAAAATATCGCTATTCTGAGTTTCCTTATTCCAGCAGGGAACTTCACTATTTAGATACATCTAGATTAAACAAATCCATTGTTTAAGTCATCCTTAAAATCTAATTGTCTATAATATTTGATTCCAAATGCTTATAAATATTTACCTGCTAGAGCAGGGGTCTTAAACTCAATTTCATTGAGGGCTGAATCAGGGTTGTATTTGACTTTGGGAGGCCAGGATCAGTGTGGCCAGCTCAACGTCACAGTCACCCCCTGAATCTGGAGTTTGGGGTTGCAGGACGCCAGGGCTTCACTCAATGGATCAGCGCCGAAGGAACTGTGCTCCGAAACACCGCCTATCAAGAGTGGCTGACTCCCAGCTGGCTATCAATAATGCAAAGCAGCAACCAGCCCAGCCTCCACGCATCACGTTTTTGCACGATCCCGGGGTATCGTGGGGTAATTGGCTGCTTCACACCCACACACCCACTCCTGGAATCGTGCAAAAACACAAGGAGCAGAAGCTGAGGGATTGAAGGACACCTGCCATCTTCTGCTCCTGGCATTTTTGTGTGATCCCAGGGGGGTGGGAGAAAAGCAGGCATGGGTGGAGATGCCTTGACATTCCACTACAACCCCCACCCCACAGCCCCATGGATTCATCTCAAAAACGCAATCCCTCGGGCTGGATGCATCATGCACTGGCCACGCCCACACCTGGTTTAACAAAGGGGGGAAAAGTTGTGATATGTCATGTGATGATGCCGTGACGATGTGAGTTTGACACCCCTGTTTTAAGGGAACCTTTAGTACATAAGTGGTACACCTCTATGGTTTTTATATATCATCTCTGTTGGATCATAAGGCATCCTAAAACTACAGAGCCCAAATATAGTAAGCATTCTGAACAATCTCAAAGTCATTGCCCAAACAAAGAAAAAGAAACTCAGAAAGGGGAAAACAAGGAGGGATAAGCTTCTTTAAGAACAATTACTATCTTTTCAGTTTGAGGGTATGGGAACAGCAACAGGAGAATACCATGTTGTCACACAATTTATTCCCAATTGTGATATTCACCTAAGAAATCATATAAGCAAATAATGCAATGGGTTAATAAATAGAAGATAACAAAATAGACAGGGAAGCAAATAATAAGGGAAAAAATGCAAATATTGATATTGGGATATGGATATGGATATGGATATGGATATTGGGAGATGGAGAAAGCCTAAAACATCAGTAGGAAATTGTACCCATATTAAAGAAGTATGGCTCTAAAACTTTGCACAGGTACATATATAGTCAGATTTAAACAAAGAGTGGTAATCATCATATCTCAGTTTAACATTTTGATTTTTCAATAGGAAAATATTTCTTACAGTTATATACATATATGCATAATTTCCAGGATCAAAATTATTACATGGTATTTATACATATGGCTTATCCATTGCAGATTTGATTCCACCCCAAATCAACTGTTTTTTCCCCCCTGAAACCAATCCACTCAGCTTTATAACTTGTGACCTTATCTGATTGCCTATCTATCATAGCCTACAATAGGAGTGTCAAACTGGATTTCTTCAAGGGCCAAATCAGCACTGTACTTCTTTGCAAGCCAGCCATGGGGGTGGGGAATAGGACGGACACCTCCTGCAGCACTTTGCCAGCCAAAACAGGACATGGAAGGGCCACACTTGACACACACACACACACACCCTGCAGCCCATTTTTAGCCTGGATGGCCTCCAGCAGCACTTTGCCAGCCAAAACATTTTAGCTGCCAGAGGCACCATGGGCCAGTCCTTTGCTATTTCCAGGCTGGTCCTGAGGGCCAGATTCAAGCATCACATGGGCCGGATTCAGCCCACCAGCCTTGAGTTTGACACCCCAGTCTACAACATTGTTGTAAACAGGTTGTTCCTCGTTAGAGGAATGTCATGATGCTTCAGAAACTCCTGACCTATTGACCACATAGAGAATTAAGGATTTGTAATATTGGTGAATATCTGTAGCTTGGGTGTAGGATGAGGGTGAAGGTTCATTCTCTGAGTTTGTGGATTGGTTTCCAAACATTTTGTTACCAGGCTAGGTAACATTAAGTTAAGGATTTACCCAGAGTCCCTTTTTTGTCTTGGTCTGCTCCTTATTTAAGAGCTTGCTAACCGGAGGTCATTTTCTTCTGCCCCTTCTCCAGGAATACATGTCCAGGGCATCTACTATCCTTCTCCTGGTACACTATAGCTAGCTAGCTGCTAGAACTATTCCTTTAAAGCAGGGGTGTCAAAACTCAAGGCCCACAGGATGATCCGGCCCGCAGGGTGCTTAGATCTCACCTGCGGGCCACCCTAGAAACAGCGAAGGACCAGCCTGCGATGCCTCTGCCAGAGAAAATGGAGCTCGGGAGGAGGGCCACTCCATTTTCTCTGGCAGTGTGCTCAGGCCACCATAGGTGCCTCCAACACGAATGACGTTGAGCTGGCCACGCTCACCCAGCCCCCTGAGGTCAAACACAATCCTGATGTGGCCCTCAATGAAATCAAGTTTGATGCCCCTGCTCTAAAGTATTCCCTCTAAATAAATCACTTTCTTTTATAGGGTTCATTAATCTCTGCTCAGGTTAGGTCCTCAGGAATGTTCATATGACACTTCAACCTTCTCTAAGGAAATAGTAGGAAGACATAATGACCCTTTCATAGTACTCATTATATAACAAAAGGATTAACCAGACATGGGCAAAGTTTTTGGAAATTTTGTTCCAATTAAAATAAGCTTCTTTTGCCAAATAAACATTCTTTTCAGTCATTGTAATATGACTAAATGAGCTGAAATCCACTCCCCTTGAATTACTGAATTCAATAGAAGAAAACAGGTGCAGTTCAGAGTTGAACTGTGGAGCCCTTGATGCTCTATGAGTGGGGTTGTTTGCTTGTAGATATTTCCTTACCCAAGTAGGTAACATCATCAGTGCCTAGTTTGTAATGAAACATTTACAAGCAAACAACCAAGCTCGGAGAGCACCAAGCTTTCTACAGAATTATTGAATGCCCCATTAATTTTATTAGTTATGGATTTCCTAAAATTTCATATTTATTATTAATAAAAATGTTGGGAAAATACACTAGGCATTCTTCGGTTACCATCCGTATTCCTAAAGAAGCATAAAACACTGAAGTAACTGGATGTAACAAGGCTGTCAGAAAACTACACATGAAGTTCAGAAAATAAATGTGAGAGAGGATCCACATTACCAAATGCTGTTCCTGCAACAATTCCTTACAATGTTGCAATGGGAATGAATGAATAAACAAAACAAAACAAAATCAAACAAAAAACTCTACAGTGAAGAGAGCATGATACCATACAACCATACTAAATGTTTTTTCCATTTTCAGTCATTCCAGAAGAAGAAGAAAAGTGGGTAAACTTTACGATATGTAACTCTAAATTATCTCAATGGGTAAGTCATGGATGTACCGATATTGAATACCTGTATAACTGGACTGCTAATACTAAAAACAATATGAACTTCTGGGGAAAAAGAGTATAAGGGAGCCCAACAATAGGATTTGCTATACCTTAATATATTAATATTGCTTTCCAGAACAGAGTGCACCAGCCAGTCTGATTTTCTACATTACTTCATTTAAAGTTTTGACTGTTAAAATAAATAGCCTTTCAATAAGAATGAAACAGCAATGAATATCTAAGCACAGCAATCCATTAAGGTTTACGAACACAATCCATAAAGTACAAAGGTTTGCATATTAATCTTCAAGGATATCTTGGCTTTTAAAATAGCTATTGGCAAATGAAATATTTTTTCTATCCTGAATTATTAGAGTTGAACTTCTTTCTTTTTACCATCATTAGAATTTTTCAAGAACAAAACAAGGACAAAAAGTTATAAAAAAATGAAAAACTTCAGGGAGGATTACCTTTTTATAATATTCTTCAACCCTCTATGTACCATTAAGCTCTATGGTACACTATAGTGTTTGCAAGCAACAGGAATTAAGGAGCTATGGTATGACTAAGATAGTAGGACATGAACCCTGAGGTGCTGAGTATAAGTCACAATCTCTTAAATTTAGAAAGAATTTTGAGAATTTTGCTAATAATTTTTAAAAGCTCCAGCACTGCCATCTTGTTTGCAGTAGAGAAAATCAATGCAGTTCTACAATGGAACCCTTGTTATAATTCTTACAATAATTGTTGAGTTTATGGTATTTATGAAATGAGCATTACATTAAAAGCACTTCATTTTTCATATGCCTTTATCATATTTTTCAGGCAAACCATCTTTTAATATTGTTTATAATGCTTTAAATACTATAAAGTCTATACAGAATTACAAAACAAAGTTTTAAAAGGGGAATTAGAAGAGAACAAATGCTTAGTATTATAATATTACCAATACTATGGCAAGTGAGTCGTGGCTCAAGAAATTATTTCAGGCATCCAAAACATTTATTTGGTCATTGAATGTATGTCTTCCCCAACAGTTGAACTCATTAACATTTTAATACAAGAAAATATATTTAAAACAAATTTTTAAAACAATCAGTAAACAGTTTTCATCTAATCAATTAAAATCTGATGTAGCCGTCAACCTGGATTCCCCCCCCCCGCCCCCAAAAAAATCTGATTAATGAAAAATAATAATAGAGTTGAGATAAGAATCAAATTTATAAACAGACTGGAAAAAGAAGAGTGAGACAGTTTTGTAAGTAGTGCCCAATAACCTCAACTAATTAGTTTTTAACTAATTACTAAATTACTGAATTTTCTTCATTTTCTTTTCGTAGAAAGTATGCTATCAAAAGATTAAACACAAGAGGATATAATTTAAGATATAGTTTTAATGGCAGATCTTAGCATTGAAACACAGGAAGTAAATCTGTGAATCTGTATGTATTTATTTTACAACCAAGTATCATACTATAGATAAGCTGTAGTTTTCAGGCAGACATTAGATGACCCTTTTATGAAGGAATCAACTTGGTAGTTATCTATATCTATAAAAGAGAAGTGTTCGGTGTCAGTGTTTGTGTGCACCAAAATGGCCCAAACTTCACAGGCACCTACTTTGAACTCCAAAGATGAGCACTGGGAGGGTCAGGAATGCAGTTAACCGGTCTTTGTCCCCAAAAAAGGGTGCCCAAATGGACACCCCCACACCTCTACAGCAGAAAACCTGTACTGAGCATGTGCAGAAGGTTACCAGGCAACACATGCAAATCGGAGGCTCTCCAGCCAATAGAGGCAAGGCATGCAAATCAGGCAAAGAATGCTGAGAATTGTAGGGACAATGGCTGAGGGAGAAAATGGTCTTTGCTGCGCAGCTGTCTCCCTTCCATCCTGGCTGAGGCTGCGAGGGTTTGGGCCTGGTAGGGCTGACCGAGAACTCGGGAGGCAGCAAGAAGCAGAAGAGGTGGCGGGACGAGTTAGCCAGGCCCTGCTATACCTGGGGGAACCTGAATCATCAGCTAGTATTCCATAATCTTAAAACATTAATAGTAGCGTACATACTACATAGCTATTAGTTTATGTAGCTTATAATCAAGTTTTTACCTTGAGTAATCTGTATTTCCAAAACTTTTAAAGTACAGTTTTAAAAGAAATGGGAAGACGCAGTCACTTCCAGAAACACCATAAGTGTTTCCAGACAGGTGGATATGAAGTACTTGCTATGTGGAAACATTTTAGTTTATCTTAATGGTTATGAGTGGAATAGGGAGGTTAGTCAAAACATGGTGAAGCTGTTAAAATAAAATCCCAAACTGCTAACAACTGCAGCCCATCTGTGTTGAACAATTTGTAATTTTAGATAATTATACAGATTTTTAAAAAAAAAAACTATTTGCAATGAACCCTACTAGAAATCTATGTACTCATATGCTGCCTTAAAAGCTGTAAAACTGAAGTGGAAAGTTGTACAAGCCATATTTCAAAATGCAAGCTCAGAGTGAATTTGCACTTTTAATTGTATAGATGTGGTCAGAAATTTCAAATACTTTGCTATTTCAAACTATCAGTGACACTCCTCTTTTTTTTTCTTTGATAGCCGAGGGAATTTTAAAATAACTTTAAGAGTTGTCAGTCTGTATTATTAATGTAAGCAGATCTTGCCACTTCTATCCAATGACATACACACATAAGCATACTCACTGCAGTTACCAGAAAAAAAGATGAGACTGAATTTCAAAGTCCTCCCTAAGAAAAAAAAATAAAGGAAGGAAGCATGATTCAGATTACAGTGCCTATCCTCTCCCATTAGAAATGATGTCTACACAGTAAAAAATAAAATCAGTGCTTAAAATTAAGACAGCGTTAGAAAGGTATTCTGGCTTGGAGTGACACAATTTGAAGGGGGCAAGTTATTAGCAACACCTCTATTTGGATTCCTGCATTGAAGGATACAAATTTGGAAGTTGTCACAGAACTACAATTTCAACGCTTATTTGTACTACAATTGTATATTTTGGGATATATCCAGTTTAACAAAAATTATAAGCAAGTGGTTTATTTATTTGTTTGGAGCATTTTCAAGTAGTCCTGGACTACTCGACCACAACTGACCTTTTTGAAGAGTTATTAAGTGAATAAGCTATGTTGTTAAGTGACTTGCTTAATTTTAATTAATTTAATTTTTAATTAATTTAACCAAATGTATTCTTTTACTGGGCACTTCAGGTATTTTTAAAAGGTGGACTTTCAATTTCACTTGATGGAAGTGGGAAAATAGATGAGAAAACACTTACTTATACTGTACAAGTAAGGGGTGTCAAATCTGGCCCACGGGACCAGCCTGGAAATATCAAAGGACCAGCCCGCAGTGCCTCTGCCAGCCAAAATGGGATGGGGGGGGGCACATGCACTCCCCCACAGCCTGTTTTCAGCCTCCACAGCCTCCCACAGCACTCTGCCAGCCAAAAATGTTTTTGGTTGGCAGAGTGCTGCTGCAGGCCAAGGAGGCCAAAAAGGGGCCTTCACACAGCCTGTTTTTGGCCAGGAAAGTGCTGCAGGAGGCCATGGAGGCCAAAAATGAGGTGTAGGGAGACCACATGGGGCCCTCCCATGCCCCATTTTGCCCAGCAGGGTACTGTAGGAGGCATCCTTCCCATCTCCCCTCGCCCCTCGCTCCCCACCACCCCCCCACCAGCCCCCGGCGAACTACAATGCTGAACCAGCCGTTGTAGAAATCCAGGTAAACACC
>JANHFR010007542.1:0-10639 GCA_032468015.1 Mimophis mahfalensis | reverse complement strand
AGCTCTGCTGCACGAAACAGCAGAGCTAAAGAAAAGGGGAGGGTGGGGGCTGGTTGGCGGGGCCAGGCTTGGCCCTTTCCAAGAGAAGAGACTTAGAGACAGAGCGCACGCATGAGGGAAACACACAGTGAGAGACACACACACGGGGGAGAGAGAGGGGGAGAAGGGGAGAGATGCAGAGAGCGAGGGAAAGTAGGATAGAGACAGATAGAGAGATGGAGGGGAGAAAGGGAGATACAGAGAAGATTGAAATTAGGGGTGACGGGGTGGGCGTGTCATCAAGTTGGCCACACCCACCCAGGTTTTGTGGGCCCCGGGTTGTTTTTTTAATGAGAAATGAGTCCAAATGGCTCTTTGAGTGAAAAAGTTTGCCAACCCTTGTTCTACAGTGACAGAACAATTGAAAATTGAAATGGGGAAAAAATGCCTACTGAAACAGCAGATAGCAATCTGTAAAATAAAGTTCAGCTTGTAAGCCTGTACAGATAGGCTATATGTCTCATTTTTCCCCCCATAAGATTTTTAGGTTTAGCAATTTCTATTTCTATTATTTTAGCTTTCTCAGTTTGAGGATATTATATACAACCCATTTGGGTTCAGTAATCAATAGAAAATCCAGTATAATATTCCATTTTCAAAATGAATGTATTTCTTTAAAATATGTATAACTATGCTAAACTGGTTGTCATTAAAAATGGTCACAGTAATTATCCAAAGATTATCTCTAGTGTATAAGAATGGAAGGAACTTCATTTGGAGTTACTTATGTAACAAATAACCTTTTGAACCTTTAAACAACTCCAGGAGTGCTGGACTGCAGTCTCCATCATCCCAAGCCAGTATCTAAGATGCTGAGAGCTGTTACCCAATACTTGGAAAGCAACAGACTGTGGAAGAAAAGATCCATGCCAATTCTGTGACATTTATGAAATAAGGGAGATGGTTAAGGAGAAATAAGGCCAAGAATTCATTTTACTCAGGCTAGTTTCCCCATGGAAATTGCAGGAAGAGTTGAACTAAAATTCCCAAACTACCTGAGACTGACAGTATTTATAATCCATCATATTGGGGACCTTTCAGTGGGGGGGAAAGTGCCCCAAGCTAAGCTTCCCGTCTATATGGCCTAAAACAGTGGCCTCCAACCTTTTGGGCACCAGGGTCCAGTTCCATGGAGAAAGGTTTTCTGCAGACTGGAGGCGGCGTGGTTTTGCATGCTGCCTGCATCCCGCAAATGGGGCTTCAGTTGTTTCTGTGGACTAGTTGCTGGCATGCTGCAGACCAGTGCCAGTCCGCGGAAAGGGGGTTGGGGCCTAAAAGACAAAATACGAACTGGAATCCCAATTCTTCTTTCCCCGGGCAAACCTCTGTGACTTTTTAAAGAGATGAAATTCAAGAAGGAAAACTACACAGCAAGAGACATGTTGGCCCAAGAGTTGCGGCACATGGTCTGACTGGTAGGCAGCTACTCAGATTGCAGGGGTTGTTGAACAGCACTTACATGGATTTGATTTTCTTTACTACTGCTTCTATGGGCGTGGCTTATTGGACCTTTTCATAATGGACATGATTTTTTTTTATCCATCTTGTTTTTCTTTAAGTTTGTGGGTAGCAAAAAAAATGTGCATAGCTAAAAAGAATTGATTCAGTTGCATTCTGCTGCTCTATCTGGAAGCTACACCATGCAAAATGTTTTCCCCCCAAAGAATGCCAGACCTTGTAACTACAAGGAGTTTGCAGTTCCTTTGAGTCATATAAACAACTAAATGTTTATAGACTCTGTGAATGCATCCAATTCATCTGCTTTGAAATGGCCAAACTAGTTAGAGCTGGTAGTTATTTAAGGCTATTAAAATTCACAAGGTTGTACATATTCCCCTTAAACGTCTTATGGTACAATCATATCCAATGGGCTTAAAAAAAGAAAAAGGATTCCAAAACACTGACATCATTTTTTAGAATGATTTTCTGCCCTAAGAAATGCTCTTGTAAGAATGTGTTTGAAAGAAAAGTCTTTTTGCTGTATCTCAACATGGTTTTCTGCTCTCCCATGGCCTCTTTCACTTCCATTAGTGAATGTTATTCACTCCAATCCCCACACGTGTTGTGGCTGAAACAACCAAGCATTCATAAAAGAAACCTTCGGAGCGGACACTGGTAGCATTTCTTCACGAGTTCCTGTTCCGTTCTTATCAGTGAACAGCAGGAGAAAAGAGATATCTAAAAACAAGGAATCCGTGCAAATTTGTATTGCATGGACTGGCTATAAAAGTAGCATGTGCTTTAAATTTAAAATGTAACTCATGGAAAACATGTAACAGATATTAGAAACAGCTAAAAGCTGGACTCCTGTTGACTTCATTTCTCTCTCATTAAGCCTTGGTCCTTTGAATCTCACTCCTCATTCATCCAGCCACCTGCTTCTTATCACTTTCAAATGTGGAATGCCATGTGGTAGAACTATATTCTTTTTAAATACCCTGTTTCCCCGAAAATACGACCTACCCTGAAATTAAGTCCTATCTTGATTTTTACATGTGCGCCCAATATAAGCCCTACCCCCAAATAAGCCCTAATTAAGATCCTGCCCTCTCCAGAGTGCATGGGTAAAAATTAAGGTAGGGTGGGGATGAGGGGGTGGATCTGCCCTACTACTTACCTTTGGACAGTTGCACACCCCGACACCTGCCTTGCTGGCCCAGTTCTTCTGCAGATGGCAAGGCTTTCCTGAAGGCCTCTGTAGCTGAATAAAGTGTTGGATCGATCCAGAGCTGTGTTATCCTCTGCAGAGGCCTTCGGGGAAGCCTTGCTGGCCACAGAACAAGTTCCTGAAGGCCTCTGACAGCAAAAAGGAGGCCGGGGGTGATGCACACAAGTGAGGTTAGTCTGGGGATGACATTCCCCCCAAAATAAGATGTGCTGCCTTTTTTGGTGGCAAAAAAATAAGACAGGGTCTTATTTTGGGGAAAACACGGTAATTAATTAAAAAAACAATGTATGATTGAGAGGTAGGGTAGTGGGCATATCCACTGTTCTGTCTGAACTCTTATACACCCAAACCAGTGGATGCAAAACTTTATTTAGATGTAGCTTATGGCCTATTATTACATACTTGTATTTGTATGTGTATTTCCATCTACATTCATTAGATCCATGTGAATTTATAAAATGCTTATTTCCTCTCCCCTTGCTTATTGCTGCTTACATTCATGTCTGATCACCACTATGTTTAGGCGTAAAATACTTTTAAAATTCTGACATAACACGTTGCGTGAACCAGGCAGTTTCAGTTTAATAAACTCGTTTAGCAGACTAGGACTTTAGATGACAGGTGAAATTGTCTAAACGCTCATCTAACACACACACACAGAGACAGAAAATGCAATTCCTCTGCCCTTAAAAAAATGTTTTGTTTTTTTTTTTAAAAAGGGTATCAAGCAGGGACAAGATTCTTTTAAAAAGGCCAGAATCTGATCTTTCCCCGCCTTTTTCTTTTTAAATGAAGATTTTTAAAAAACCAAGCAAGTCAATACTTGAAGTCGTGAAGGAGGAAAACTTCTGCATAAGGTGTGGCTCCACAGACACTTTTGGGAGAAAGAAACAATAGCACACCTTCTGCTTTTAAGTGCAGGAGGCATTCTTCCAGAAACCAGGAGAGTTCATTGTTTTCTATGTTCTGTTCTGAAGTTCTTGGAATCAGGGACACATTCAGTCTTCAGTCTACAGCTCCATAGCTGAGTTTAATTACAAAGCCCATGGAGAGAAACCAATATTCTGATTGCCAGGCAAGGTGGAGTAAATCAGAATGGAAAAGACTGGTCATGTTTCCGCCTTTCTGATTTTGCCTCCTTTTCTACTTATTCAGGAGGTGAGCAGAGAGAAGAGAGCACAGATAAAGAAACACCACTTCCACGAAGGAATTCTGGGCTATAGAAATTTCTCATCTGGAAAAGGCTGATCCAATGATCTCCTCCTGGGCTTCCAACTGAGAAGGTAGCCAGCTGGGCTTTGCATTAAAATCATATCGTGTACTAGTCACGTTTTGCACTGTGTTTCGACCTCTTTCAATGATGTTGTTGTAAAACATTCTAAAGGGACAAAGGAAGCTAACTGTCTGGATCCCTCCCAATCAGGTTTCAACTCTGGGCATAGGCCTGAGCCAGCAGTGATTATTCTTGGGGATAATTTACAGCAGGATAGCCACAGGTCATCCACAAGGATTGATTTTATCCTGGCCCTCCTTAATCTCTTGGCAACTTTTAAAAGCCATCAGCCACAGTATTCTTCGACTCTGGTGATGGAAATGGAAGGCATGGGGTTGTAGTGGTCTCTTCCCACCTCCAGGACTGGTTCCAGTCACACTGAGGGCAGAGAGATGTATTTGCATTGTGGGGTAACACAGGATGCCTTATGTCCTTGCTTTGTGGGGTGCTCCAGGCTTGATTTTCTACTTAACATATCCCTGAAGATGCTGAATACAATCATCCATCATCCTGCACTTAACATCAGTATGCTGATAAGGCCCAATTATGCACCCTAGGCCATCTGGGTTCTGTATGCAGTCTGAAGGTTGTGAAAATCTTGATATGGAAAAATGATTTCAGATAATCCCTAGCAAGGCTGGGTGACTGTTGATTTTGAGGCTACCTAAACCAAGAGATCATCCACATTTGTTTTTTTCGGATGGGTTCACATTATCCCAGAAAGACCAACTTCACATTTTGAATTTCCTTTAGACTCAAAATGTCTGCTTGAGAAGTGGCACCCATGGCTAAGAGGCCTTTGCACAAATTCAATGTATGCTAATTGCAACTGTCCATTTTTGTGGTAATTCATGCCTTAGTCACCTCTTATTTGGGCTACTGCAACATAGGACTGCCTTTGAAAATCTGTTGGAAATCACTACTGGTCCAGGACAGAGTGACACAAGTAGTTATGAGCATACTGAAGCATGTAGATCTTACTGTGCATGCTGCACTGGTTGCCAGTGGGTTTAGCACCCTTGCATGCTATTCAAGATACCGACCACCAAACCCTTCATGGCATTTGAGCTGCCTTCTTATGGGACTGCTTACCTCCAAATTCTTATCCTATAAGCTCTGATAAGGTTGACATGTCCTGGGTCCCATGACTCTATGAAGCATTTTATGAGGCTCAGAGGATATGCTTTCTTTCTTGCCACATCTGCCCCTTGAGATGGCCCCCTTGGAAAGGCTTTGAAGATCTAGGTAAGTTCCCAGGCACTGAATCAAGACTTCTAGATGATCATGTTTAAATTGTTTCATTATGTCCTCTCTGTGATGTGTTTTACATTTTTGGTTTGTTACTTGTTTGTTGCTGATTTTGATAGTCACCTCAAGCCACATGGGGAGTAGGTAGCCATATTAAACTGACATAATAAAATAAGTAAATAAATAAATAAATAAATAAATACATTCTTCAGTTTATCAGCCTTCCCCAACCAAATACCCTCTAGATATTTTGTAATATAAGGTTCATCATCCTTGGACAGCATCCTCCTTAGCTGGGGTGAATGGAAGTTGCAGATCAGCAAAGCTGGAAGAGTCATTACATTCCTGTAGCAGCAGATGTAAGTGCACAAATGATGCTCCCCAACTTAAGCTACAAAGATCTGAGTAAGCAGAGACAGTTTATCTAAATCTCACCTTTTAGAGCAGGAGGCATAGTCTGAAGCTGGTGCTGAATTGCCAATTCCTTATTCAAATTTTAAAAAGTGATCTGCATACATTAAAGTGACATCATAATTCAGGAGACAGAAAACAAGCTGAGATAAGCACAAGCTAAGGATGCTTGGTAACACCGCGTATCCACCTTGTCCATGGGGCGGGAGAGGGCATTACAATCCCATTAACGAAAACAATCTGAGAAAATGGAGGGTTCCAGCTTACTGATAGAGCCTTTTCATTCAAGGGGACTGTTGTCAGTCAGCAGAGAAGATAATGTGAAGTTAAAGGAGCCTTGTGGCGGCTTGGGATTCTGGGACTGGTAGATAAACGTATCTGGGCAGTGTTAGGTCACGAAGACTGGTGTAACTCTTGATCTAAAACTGTTCCATGCAGGTTATATTTTTTGATCCCTGCGATTCTGAAGGAGCTGAAGCCCGCTTACTTTAAGCGATGCAAAACAAAATAGTTGGGGCTAAGAAGGAGCACATGAAAAAGAAAGAATCACAGCCTTCAGAGATAGGATGAGATTTTTTTCCGAAAGAAATTTGGTCATTTCTGTATTATTTTTTGGTATGCCTGCACTTTCAATAGCAGTTTTGTTTGCAGACATTTAGCAAATGAGGCGGGTGTGACCTGAAACTACAATTTGCAATGTGAAGAACTGTGGAATTAAAATGCTGCTTATCCAGCTACATTTTCTTTCAAGGATGTTCCCTCGCCTTGGCCCCTAATTTTCTGTTTCTGCCATCTGGGAGTATTTTTTTTTTTTTATGACACAGCATTAGTCACAATCAGGGGATTACACTAGGAGGGAAGGGAAATCACTATTGTAGCTCGCTTCCTAAATTCACTACAAGTTGTACTAACATGCAATTATACCTGCTGATGTCTAGAGATCAAACTGGTATGAACGGTATAAGAACAAGCCAAATGTTTTATGTAGGAGAGCTGATCAGGGCATCCATGTTCTCAGCATTGCCAACACCCACTGTGCTAATTTCTTAAAATCCATGATGAAGGGAACTCCAGCCTCAAAACATTACAAATGGTCCTCGACTTTACAACCCACAAATGGGCCTGGAATGTTCGTTGCTAAGCAATGTGGTCCTTGCATTGCACCCAATTTTATGATTTATTTATTTATTTATTTAGCCCTGGTCTTTAAGTTCACGGTTCATGGTTAATAAACAAATAGAAATATTTCCTCCATTGACTTATGCTTGTTGGAAGTCCCCTGAGTTTTATTTATTTAGCATATGTTAACAATTGTTAAAAAGCATATCACAATGAGGTTCCCAATGAATAGATATGGAATGATTTACTTTACTTACAAATTCAATGGTAGACTATATAGCCAATACCTGATGGAGTTGCATAAAGTCTCAGTGTTTTTCCCCAATATGTGTTCATATGGAGACAGGGAAGAAGCCTCCACAAAGAGTATAGGAACTGTACAGTTGGGCATCCCCTGAGTAATGACATAGAATCATTACTCAGGGGATTCTTCCACAATGTCAGCCAGACCATCCTTGTGATCTCACAACTTAAAGCACATCACTAGGAGAAGTCCCCTGAAAAAATTGTAAATGATGGTCAGATGACCCTGGCATGCTGCAACTGGCATAAATACATGCTGGTTGCCGAGTGCTCAGATTTTGATCATGTGACTGCAAGCACATAGCAACAATTTTAAGGGCAAGGACCCATCATCATTTTTTTCACTGCCATCGTAACTTAGATGTCATTAAACGAATGGTCTTGAGAATGCTTGTAGTTCCATGTTTCCCTAGAGACACTTTTGGCTGGTTTTATAACTTTCAGCTACACTGTTGTGTAACAGATTAAAAAAAAACCCCAAAGTTACCCAAAGTTTAGGATTGGGTTCAACAAGTCAGAAACCTCACTGCTCTTGCTGGTGTGTGGCAAGATTAAGGATTAGGCAATGCTGGCCAATAGAAGTCAGAGAAGGCCCTGTTCCACCCATTACATCATTCTTAATGGTCACCAAGTTTGGCTTCTTCTATCACTAATTATTAGTTTCTGAAATACTCAGGCATCAGCTCAGTCTAGTCTGGAAGCCTCCAAGAGCTGTGGTGGCACAGTGGTTAGAATGCAATACTGCAGGCTACTTCTGCTGACTGCCGGCTGCCAGCTGCCAGGATCGATTCAGTTCGATTCTTACAGCTCAAGGTTGACTCAGCCTTCCATCCTTCCAAAGTCGGCAAAACTAGGATCCAGATTGTTGGAAGCAATATGCTGACTCTGTAAACCACTTCGAAAGCTGTAAAGCATTGTGAAGCGGTATATAAGTCTAAGTGCTTTTGCTGCTATCGCTCCTTGAGCTTTCCATAGAGGAAATGCAGATTCCTTCTCCCTCCATTTTCCAATCAACACCTCTTGCTACATAAAGGATTCCCTCCCCAAAAAACTAGAAAACCCAAGGACGTTATTATAAAGTAAGCCTTCCATCGTGCCTACCAGCCACCCTGACACAGGATGAAAGATCCAGGCTGGAGAACGCGTGTGTAAGGAGCCCATGGCCCTGACTTGAAGGATTGATACTCATCCTTCAATAAATTATTTGGGCAGCTATCAACATTAGAACTTCCGTGTATAAATACATATGCTCACAAACTACTATAAAACATGCAAGTTAAATGTGGTCAGGTGTCGACACAAATACATGCTTGTCCATCTCCGTTAGTTGCCTTTGGAATTTATACTATATTTACAAAGCCAGGATAAAAGTTAGGCAATTAGACAATTGAGCCCTGAAGTATAAATGTTTCTCTGGGCCCACGCCATATCACAACCGGACACAGGTGAGTTTCCCCAGGGACAGCACTGCAGTTAGAATTGCTGTCTGCCCCCTTTAGCCACACCCTGGATAGAGTGGGAGCCTTGTGATAAAGGCATACTAAAGGCAATAGGGAGCAGACGGAGGCAGGCCTTGATATAGCCACCACACCCATCATAAACTAAGTCAGAGAAAGCCAAATTAAAAGAAAGCAACTGCCCAATATCTCAAACAAAGCATGAAACATTTTCATAGTAGCAAGCAAACCACTGAAATCACTTAGGCCAATGGGTCTCACATTGTGGTCTAGGGACCCCCTGGGGGGGGGGCACGATGTCATTATGATGTTATGATTTAAATCTCAAGTCTTGGTAGTCCATGGCCACAAAATGTATTTAAAGGGAGTCCGTGGTGAGGAAAAGGTTGACAACCACTGAGCTATGCTTATTCTGGACAAAGTTTGTGTCACAAGTCACAGAATCTCATAATTATGTCAGCTAAACCAGGGGTCTCCAACTGCGGCAACTTTAAGACTTGTGGACTTCAACTCCCAGAACTGGCTGAGGAATTCTGGGAATTGAAGTCCACAAGTCTTAAAACTGCCAAGTTTGGAGACCCCTGGGCTTAACAGTAACACCAGGGAGCCACTGAGCATATGCAGAAGGCTTGTCAGAAGTAATTGCTCACACTCTGCTTCCTTGTATAGAAGTACAGGTAATCTTCGACTTACAACCATGCAATTAGTGACCATTTAAAACGACAAGGCCCCAGAAAAAAGTGCCTGATGGCCATTTTTCACACTTACGAACTTCGTAGCCTCCCCATGATCATGAGATCGACATTTGGACACTTAGCGACTGACTCATATTCATGAGGGTCGCAGTATCCTGGCGGTCATGTGATCCCCTTTTGCGACCTCTTGACAAGCAAAATCAATGGGGAAGCCAGGTTCACTTAATAACTGGGTTCCTAATTCATCAACTGCAGTGATTCAATGAACGACAGTGGCGAGAAAGGTCGTAAAATGGGGGCAAACCTCCCCTAACATAGGCCTCAACTTGACCACAGAAATGTCGGGCTCCACGACGGTCGTAAATCGAGGACTGCCTGGTACTACGGTTTACAAGAGCGCAGAAGCTCCTACACCCCCATCTGTTGAAATAGTCTACATTCCCATCAACCAAGTCTTTGTGGCACCCGCTGAGCGCCGCTTCTGCTTTCAGCCCGTCGCCGCGACGGATTTCACAGCGAAAGCAAACGCCAAGGCGCACAAAACCCCTTTCCAAAAGGGAACCGCGCTCCTTTAGGTTTGTTATCCGAATTAGGCCAGGAAGTTTCTGCAGGACTCGACTGAAGCCAGGACGAAAGAAAAATACATAAATAAATAAATCCGAAGCCCGTAGGACTCGGTGCCAGCGGATCAAAGGACCCGATAAAAGCCCCCCGGAGACTCGAAAGCCTTCAACCACTTTTTCCAGACTTACCTCCGCAATCGGCTCGCGGTTTCGCCCCACCAAACAAGTTTCGCGGCCGCTCCCACCACCCCTTGTTCGTGCCCAAGTTCGCGACGGTCTGATGGCCCTCGGAGAAAGAAGCAGGGCGGGGCGGGCCAAGAGAAAGACAGAGGCGGCCCCTGGACCACGCCCTCGCTGGCCTGAAGTAACCGACAGCGGGCGAACTGCGCACGGAGGCGCCCCCAAGAGGCGTGCTCAGGAAAGTACAGGTGGAAAGTTTGTTACTGGGTGGAGCCGCAGGGAATGAAACCGGAAGGTCCTTGGGAAGCGGAAGGGTCCGCCCCGACGACCTGAGAATGGGCAGCGTTTCTGATATTTGACTGCTAGGGCTCAGACACACTGTGTAACTGGTGCTTTGGGAAGGGTGGCCTATCCGCCTATCCCTGGGTATACTGGTTAGGGATAATGTAAATTGTAACCCACCTGGAGAGCACCAGGAAAAGGAGGAGTGTTTGTTTTGGTTGTCAGAAATGGTATAGGTCTGCTCCTTGAGCAGGGGGTTGGATTAGATGACCTACAACAGGGGTCTCCAATCTTGGCAACTTTAAGATTTGTGGACTTCAACTCCCAGAGTTCCTCAGCAAAGCGGGCTGAGGAATTCTGGGAATTGAAGTCTACAAGTCTTAAAAGTTGCCAAGATTGGA
>JANHFR010007541.1:17360-29357 GCA_032468015.1 Mimophis mahfalensis | reverse complement strand
CTAAAGACCTGGCTTTTTAAGCAATCTGGCCTTGCCTGAGGGATATTGTTTTTTTAAGGGGTTTTAATTGTTTGTTACAGTTTTAACAATTAATCGAATTTAAATTTATTTTTAATATTAATATTTTGTGTTTTTTAAAATGCTGTAAGCCGCCCCAAGTCCTGCGGGAGATGGGCGGCATATAAATTCGATTAATAAATAAATAAATAAATAAGTAAATTGTTCTGTTAGTAACATGGTTGTAAAGTAAATCTGGCTTTCCTGTTGACTTTGCTTGCCAGAACTTTGGACCATTACAAATATGAACCAGTTGCCAAGTGACTGAATTTTGAACATATGGCCATGGGGGTGCTACAACAGTCATAAGTGTAGAAAACAGTCACTTTTCCAGTGCTGTTGTAATTTGAAATGATCTCTAAACTAATAGTTTTAAGTCAAATGCTCCCTTGATTATCTTTTCACTGTTTTCAAAAATTCGCTACTTTACAAACATTCATATTATGGTTTTAAACAAAAAAGGAAGCATTGTCTAAAAGTCTGTAGAGAATCTCAGGCATCGAGGTCATGGTAGTCCCAAAGGTGGTTGTTTTTTTTTTCAGAAGACAACTGGACTTTCTTGTTTTTTCTTTGAAGATGTTTCACTTTTCATCCAAGAAGCTTCTTCAGCTCTGACAGGTTACTGGGGAATGGAAGGATTTATATTCCTTGTAGACAGCTGGTCATTTGCATACTTTTAGACAGTCATTGAAGCGCTTGGAGGTTGATCTGTGTCCTGAGTAGTGCTCCTGGTTCCTGAAGTCTGCAGTTTTTCCTCTGGAAATCCATTCCTACTCCCACACCAGTCAAAGGGTGCCATCCCACATTGTATAGCTAAAGTCTGTAGAGTTCCTCAGTCTTCCAGGTCATTGTTGTCCCAAAGATGCTTTTTTAGGAGGCAATTGTATTTTCTTGCTTTTCTTTGAAGACATTTTGCTTCTCATCCAAGAAGCTTCTTCAGTTCTGACAGGATAGTGGGAAATGGAAGGATTTATATTCCTTGCAGACAGCTAGTCTTCAAACAGCTGGTCTTCAAAGACAACTGTCTTCACTGAACCATTCCAGTTGCTACCAATGCACTCACAGTACCTTTCCAAGTAGGGACCAGCCACAAGAACTTGGAAGCACTTAAAACCCCACGGAAAATGTCCCCAAAACAGGTCTGATGGGGACAGTACTTCATTCATTCATTCACTCATTCATTCATTTATGGGATTTGTACGCCGCCCATCTCCCAAAGGACTTCCAATGCTATAATTTCACTTTGAAGTATTTACCGGGGGGGGGAGGGGGAGACTTTCTGATAGATGCCTTGTCCAGACTACCCCAATACAATTAAACCCATGCTCCCAGCCTTAGCGGCTAAAGTTGTCACACATTCTCAGACAAAGAATGACCCTCCACTTTAGACATTGCCACCACCACAGAGTTCAAAAAGGACTTTGGAAACAGATGAGTAGTTTAGTGCCTATAGACACACTTGCATAATAAAAGATGGGTTAGCTTGGGTGGAGAATAAGCTGTAAAGCTAGGGAAAGACTGAAAGCTATGCAAGCTTGTCACAATTCCAAATCAGCTGGTCACTTTGGTTTTGTAAAAATGTTACATTTACTAAAACGGCAATTCTGGTGGCCCTCATTTTTTTAAAAAAAAGGCACAGAAAGCTATGTAGCAAGCTACCCCATTTGTGATGCTGCTAAACGCAAGCAGGGGAAAACCCTGATATACTGCAGCCAGTAGTTGACCCTTCAGCACCATGGAGAGAGATCGCCATGGACTTCATTGTAGAATTGGTTGAGAGCTCTGGAAACACAGTGAACTGGTTTGTCACACACCTTTTCTCAAAGCAGGTTCATTTCATCCCATACCAAAAGATCCCTATAGCCAAAGCCTTGGCTAAGCTGATTTTGGTACACATAGACTGCTTGCATGGGCCCCCACAACATATTATTTTGGACAGAGAGGTGCATTTCACATCCAACTTCTATATTTCTATTGGGATGCTGTCATTCTGGTGGGATGGGGGCCGATTGGAGACATCTCTATATGAAGTGTTAGGAATAGAACCTAAACCTTATAAAGTGGGGACAAACTTTTCCTTTCCACCAAGGATGATTACCTAACTCGTTGGTTTAGGAAATATATATAAGCCAGGATATATTGGTTGTTTTGTATAATATACTTTGTAGCTTTAAGGCAAACCACAGTTTAGTTAATAACAGGATATGTTGATTATAGTGTTATTCTGATTGGCTTACTCAGTTAACTATGTTACTAATAAGAAGAAGTTTGTAAGTCAGTCTTTTCTTGTTGATTGGATTGGTTTGGCTTGGTGGTTGTGGTTTTGCTATTACTGATTAGAGTTTGCTACTGAACGCTACTCGGTTAGACTGATTTATGTATTGACCTTGATTTGCCAGTAAGAAGACTATGTTTATCTCAACATCCTTGAAACTTTGTTTGCAAAACTATTTTACTGCTTGTGTAATAACTCAGACTGTAATATTGGACTTAAATTTGTTTGAATAAATAAGAACATCTACACAAAACAACATATCTATATTTTTGCTGACTTAATGCGTTATTCCTGTCCATTCCAAAGCTTTTAGCTGTGCGCTTCGCTACCCGAGGATTCTCAGAACTAACGTGAAGTTTCTGTTTCCTGCATTGCTGTGCTGTGAGTTTCTGTTTCTGTTTCCTGCATAGCTGTACTGCAGGAAGAGTTTTGTTTGCACTGCTTTAAGTTGCTGTTTTTAAGTGGGAAAATTTACTTCCTGCCTAGACTTCTTTCTGTCACAAGCCTTTCAATAAAAGCTCCTTTTGGAACAACTTCAGTTTCAAGCATCCTGATTTCTTGAGAATGTTGGAGAGGCAAAATCTTACAGCTACTTTGTCATGCCATTGTTTTTTGTAAGTCTGTGGTCCATTGTTAAAGCTACAGCAGCTTTAGGTAGGTGGCCCACTGTTTCTTCAGGATCTTTGCAGAGATGATAGCAGCTGACTGTTGCTGTCTTTTCAATTCTGGTTTTATATGCATTTCTTCTTATGCAGCCAGAATTAGCCCCTATGTCTCTTTCTTCAAGTTCCCTGCTCTTAGCCATTGCCAGATTTTGTTACCTGCTTTGACTGCTGTTTCTATTTTTTCTGTACTGGCCAAGCAATACTTCACTGTATGTTTCCTTTTTATTCTTCATTGGGTCTTGTAGGCCAGTTTGGTCTCTCTAGTACTCATAAGGGCTTAATGGTATCTCAGCTTGATTGCATTTTCTTCACTGCCTTCAGATATTTTTCCAATGCTCTGTTTTTCTTCTTCAATTGTCTGATGTATTTGGAACATTCCATGGCCCCTTATTTTCCTTGGTTGAGTTTATCAACATTAGTGCATGAATAAAGGACATGATTCATTATCATTATTTTTCTGCTCTTCCTATCCCAGAACTTTTATTTTTTGAGACCAGTCCACTATTACAACTACAGTAATGACTGGGATTGTTTATTGCCTTGACTGTATTTCCTCCACTGAGCTTGGATTTTACAATTTTCTTCACTTTTACAATGTATTCACTTCTAATCAGCCTGAAAGATGTTTGTAGCAGTTGTCTTCATCCAACTTGATGTTATTTCCATAGGACATCTTTATTGTTATTATTTAAAGTAGTATATTTATATAATAAATGCTTTGGAATCATTGAACAATCTGTAACTTGAAGAAGGAGTCAATGAGCTGAAGAGTTTGGGAATCTCTTTTCCAGTTGAATACCAGATGAGGTCAACAACATTTTTGGTGAGAACAGCCCATTGCAGGCCTAATTCATTTTAGTTCTGAAACAGAACTTTTGGATGATAGAACTCTTGGTCAACTGGAAGCATCCTTAATCAGTTTTTCTGTCCCTACTCTCTCCGAGAAAAGATGCATGGATAACACTTGCAGTATTCTATAAAAATGTCCACGTATTGTGTTTGTATAAATCTATGAAGCATGTGTGAGGATGTGGTGGCTCAGTGGCTTAGATGCTGAGCTTGTCAATCAGAAAGGTCGGCAGTTCAGCAGTTTGAATCCCAAGCACTGCATAACGGAGTGAGCTCCTGTTACTTGTCCCAGCTTCTGCCAACTTAGCAGTTTGAAAGCTGGTAAAAATGCAAGTAGAAAAATAGAGACGATATTTGGTGGGAAGGTAACAGCGTTCCATGCACTTTTGGCATTCAGTCATGCCAGCCTTATGACCATAGAGACGTCTTTGGACAGCACTGGCTCTTCAGCTTTGAAAGGGAGATGAGCACCACCCCCTAGAGTCGGGAACGACCAGCATGTTTGTGCAAGGGGAACCTTTACCTTTACCTATGAAGCATGTGAACTCCATGCAATTTTAAAAGCCAGATGGCATCATCTGGACAAAGAGTGAGGCTTTGCACAAAAGAGTTAGAGAGAGAAGAACAGATCTGGTGACTTGGCAGATCATTCCCATTGCATCCTGCTGTTTCTAATAACAATGCATTTAACAGTGGCTGAGATACTGTTGACAAACCTCTGTGCTTGCTGTAGACTGATTAAGCTTTCAGAAAAGAATGATAAGGAACATAGAAAAGAACTAACAAAGCTCCTATGATAAAAGCAATTATTTGCATTGCAGAACAAAATAGCTTTGCTCCCCAGGGCATAATGTTGTGCTAACTACAAATATTCAAAAATCTAACTTCAATGATACTTAACTGCAATGGTACAAATAAAATTTCTATTCTGTTATTTCAGATACATCTAGCACAAGGAATTGATCAGATCCCTATCATGATACTGCCATTCATATGGGGAGGGAGTCCTGGAATCTTTTACTCATTTATTGCTCCCATCCTGTTTCCTATGTATACTATAATTGCCCTAGTTTATAAATTTTATCATGTCACCTATTCTGCCATGTGCTTTGATTTACCTTGGGGAATGTACAAGGGGGGAGGACCATCTGTTTTCTCTCAGTTGGGAAGCCTCACAGACGAAGCACATGGGAATGACTCATCTCTTTCTCAGGATGACTGTTTCCACAACATCTTCACACCTGTGGATTGACTCATTCAACATCAGACTGAGTGGGGGGGTGTTCTAACCACTTTCTCCGAGCCTGACCCCTGGGGTGGGCATGCAAAGAACCACACTCAAGGGGCCAAAGAGCCGTATGTGGCTCGCGAGCTGCAGTTTGCCAACCACTGGCCTATACCCTCTTGATACTTTTTCCTAAATGTCCTGTTTCTTCAAGGCTCAATAAGCATTGATTCTTCCCATTAGAGTAACTAGAATGTTAGACACCATGAAACTCCACTGAGAGGACTGTATGGTGGCTTATCTTTGCAGAAGAGCTGTGATCGTGCAGTGGTAAGAATACAATATTGCAGGCTCAAGATTGGGGCTCAAGATTGAGTCAGCCTTCCATTCTGCCAAGGTCGGTAAAAATAAGGACCCAGATTTTTTGGAGAAATATGCTGACATTGTAAGGTGCCCAGAGAGTGCTGTAAAGCACTACAGGGTGATACATAAGTCTCAGTACTATTGCTGTTTTCTGAAGAAAAAAGTTCTTGGCAATGCCCAGTAATCATAAGTCCTTAGCAAAACCAGGTCCCTTCCATCCAACAGTAGTAGTAGAAATACTTACAAGTTAGGAGGAGCCAAGCCAATGAAAATGGAGCAGAAGATTGTAGTTTTTAAAGTTATACCAGCAGGCAATGTAAATTTTACAATGCATTATCTTGACAGTTGAAATAGGAAATTTGATTAAAACCAACAATTATTCAGATCTCACATTTCCTTTGCTATAAAGATCTCAGTTATCTTATTTTCTTACAGTTCACCTATCTTGGCTAAAAAAACATCAGATGATCTTTAGATGGCAGCAAAGAAATGTGTAAAATAGAACTATTTCCTGCCATTTATTGACTCTCTGGATCTTTGCAGACCGCAGTCCTAATTATTCTATTATCCTTGGAGCTAGATACACATTGAGTCTGATTCTACGCACTATTAAGTACATCACACTTAATATTTATTGATGCTAACAGCTATAGAAAATGGTAATAAATATAAATATAATAAATAGATATAAAAGAAAAAGAAAAAAGCAAATAAATATAATTTCAGCACCAGAAGCTAACATTTGTAGTTCCATTGAAAAAAAATGTAGGGGGGAAAGCCAAGATCTTTAAAATATCCAAATATATCTTCATTTTCTTCAGGATTAGACTATTGTAATTCCAACAAGCAGAGTTTGACATAAACAGTAGGAAAAATGTAATCTACTCAAATGATTCACATGAATATAGCATTACTTTCCAACATGCATATTATCTATGCAAGCTAAAGTACAAAATATAAGTTTTGGGAGGATGAAAATGCTTTCCTGAAAAATACTCCTTTAATTGCCAGATATTTCACCTTAGTTATACTGTGGAGCATTATTTGATGACATTAATTTTTAGCCAAGAATACCTAAAATATTCTCAAACGTGATCACAAAGATGAATAATACTGGATCAAAACCAAAAAGTAGCTGAAAGATTGAAATGATGCTGACACCATGTGGAAAGTTATTATCTCTGTAAGTTATCAGTGAGATTTCCCATTTCCCCTACCCCCCAAACCCCCCCGAAAAGCAAAACTGGGATTTGACTTTTCCTTGTCTTCCTGGAAAGCTCAGATTCTTCCAAGGATTAAAGCTTATCAGGTAAATAGCAGGATTAAAATGAAAGCCCTAATTCATTTTCCTCTTCTGACTTTTAAAAAAAATAAAAATCATGAAAGCCATAACTCTGGCAAAGGGGGAAACAAACAAGTAAGGCTTAATACTTGGAAACCCTCAACAAAAGAGTACTTTTGCATGCTTAAAAGGCTTTTGCATTCCGTGTCATTTCAAGCAATATTTTTTAAAAAATGTTAGTATCTATTCTCTTATTTCAGTGTCCTTTGATGAAATCCTGAGAAAGGTTTTATCTGCTTTTTTATATCTTCTTTGATCTCCAGCACTGTAGCTTAGGATATGTACATTATGCATGTTTATGTGTTAAAAGGGATGAGATAAGGGAAGAGCTGTGCTACTTTTCCATTCTTTGTATTACAACTGTTAGGAAAAATCTAATAATAAAATTACTTCCAAAGTGGAGGAAAGTGTTCCACCTAGAGTCCATTTTCTGGAGGTGAAAGCAATGGAAATATATTTGATAAGCTATTTGTGAAATTACAAAAGTGCTTGCTACTTCATAGGGATTACCCCACACACACACTGAAAATCAGAGATCCTGTCCTCAGCTATAATTGACAATGTTAATCTTTTCTCTCTTCAGAGCAATAAAAAGAGTCATTTTTATATTTAATTAATGCAGAGGATCATTTATTGATCACTGGGTAATGAGGCTCTGATCACACTACAGTGGAAATGGGCATTAACATTGCAGTTGAAGAGGATGTTTCATGTTTAGAGAATCCACTTTTTAATTAGTCCACTGTGAAGTGAATTACAGGAAAAGAATTCGAATGGGCAACAGACCACCAACATTCTAAGCTGTTTTGTCCTTAATCTTGAGCCCATCATCAATGGTGCAGTTAAAAAGTGGAAGTATTCGGAGTCTGTTAACAGACATGTTGGAGCAAGGACAAATGGCCAAGAGGAAGGGAACAGATGCTGAAATGCACTAAACTTTCATCTATTAAATTTTCACAGCAAAAGGCTGATCAAAATAAAATCCACTCAAATCAAATATGGATGTAGTAGCACTTGTCCAAAATCACATCTGTTTCTTTGCATCCTTGTTTTGATGCCAAAGCTAGCACATGTAAATTACAGAAACACTGCTGTTGCTGGCGGACACACTTAAATAAGTCCAGGATAAATCAAACTCTCCCCATAATGATAAATAGTACAAAGGAATGGCATAATTACTGATAAAAGCATTGCACACAAAGAGAAAGTAAATGAACACCTAGTCAAAATGGTGAAAAGAACAATGGGTGCATCTCATTTATTTTAAAAAAGTACTTCATGAAAAGCAGAGATTTCATGAACAGTAGAAGCTCATCTTGAACCGTAACATTTCATAAATAATGTGAAAACAATATATATCACAGACTTCTTATATCCTCACAGCTACAACCTTTATAAAGTGCAACTGAGAGAACTTCCTCTTACCAAAGCTAAATATTTTCGATGCATGTTATAGAGATGGTAATGAATGACTCTAAGAATTTGCAAAGCCATATGGAGGATTTTTAAAAAGAAACAGGCAGGAAGTCAATTAAAGCTGGAAACGAACTACTACTACCACCACCCAACATCAAATGCAACCAACATAGACATCCCTCGTTTTTATTAAATGCTTTCCAAATCACAGCATTCTTTTTGCAGAGCTGCTGGCAGCATCTTCCACACTCACCTGAGAAACTTCATAAAGCAGTTTGTAGTGTTCCTCTCTTTTCCGAAAACTGCACAGATTACAGCCCATTCTATTAAGCAATAGTGAAGAAGCAAGGTTTCTAATTTCCCAAGAACCGAGAGCCAAATGCAGGGATAAGGAGGGACCTTCTGGACTTGTCTACTGTTTTTCATCAGTCACTCCAGTGCAAAAACACAGGCATGCCATTGTTAGCTAAAAGCACAAGCCAGTGTGTAAGCAGCAGGCTCTTCTTCTTGCCTAAGTGTCTTACACTCACGTATACACACAGACATACACAGAGTTTCATCTCAGTTCCCCCGCTCTCTGCATCAGTGCACATGACTACACAGATTCCAGCTCATGAATATTAATAGGCTCTCATTGATTATTTATGACACAACGTGTTAGCAAGGAAGGGTGTCTTAGCCACTGTTGATAACAGATAAATATTCACTAATTAAGAAGCAAATGTAGTATACTTAAAATACATGTATCACTAACATTGTTGTTTATTAGGATGAAAATACAGATAGAAATATCTTTTTTTAAAAAAACAGTATGTCTCATTTAATCTGAAGAATGAAAGACAATTTTACAAGCAGAAATTGTGGAATGATGTACTTGTACCTGGAGAGGTTTCTACCTTGGGCAGTGCAGGATAGTACCTTTTGAAAATAGGCTATTTCTTTTTAAATAAAAAAAAATATTTTTCTTAACAGTTGAAGTAAACAAGGGAGAAAAAGAAAACAAGCCCAGATGGTTGCACTCTCTCTTAATTCACTTGGTGCTATCAAATCTGTTGAAATACTGAAATTAGAAGAAAACATATTCTAACAGTTATGTTCATGAAGTTTTTATTTAGATTTTTTTTACTGACTATTTGATAGACTATTTCAAAATGTGCATGCAGCTGATTTTCTACTGTAAACTGGGAGGAACATATACTAGGTATCCCAGGCTGGTGTCCTCCAGAAGTACTAGGATTAGAAAACCCAGAATTTCCAAGCAACATGGTCTTGTCTGGTTTCTATGTCTTGCCTCAATACTGGAACCCAACTTGAGACTGAACAAATACGAATGCTTCTATTTAAAAATTGTTTAGAGCAAGACTCTGATTGTTGGGGGATTTTCATCTCCCCAATTTTTGAACTTTATCATTCAAAAGCCACTGGCCATTCTGTGAAATTCAGTGCAGACAGTGATGCCCTTTGCTGCATCCATTACTTTGGAACAGAATTTTACATGGGCCTTTAAAAAGACCTCAAAGCAAGTCCAATGGGCACAGTACTTTAACCAGCTACACCGAGTGCCAAGGAGAATAATTTCAGACAGTGGGATTCAATTCACCACAAAGTTTTAGAGGGAGTTTATAAAACTAATAGGGTCCTCCAAGGGGTTTAACTCCACCATTCATCCATGCACGAATGGAGCTGCAGAACACGCTAATGCAATGATAGTACAATACTTGAGGTGCTATGTCAACTATCATCTAGCTAACTCCTGCCATTTGCTAAAGTGGCTTACAATAACATGGTGCATAGTAGCACAGGACTCACTCTCTTTAAGACAGCCATGGGGGGTGCATTTGTCCCCATGTCAGATGGATCTCCCTTCCTCAGTAAGCCTAACAGATGGGTGCCCTACAAAATGCATGGAGAAATGTAAAACAAGCATTGTCTAAAGCAACCAAGTTGCAGAAAGCACAGGCTGACAAAAGGTGAGCACTCTAAAAACTTTTCCATGTAGGAGAGAAAGTATATCTCTCCACTAAGTACTTAAAATTAAAGCTACCATGCCAGAAACTGGGTCCAAAATTCTTAGGTCCCCTCCCCAATAGTGAAAGTGATGGACCCAGTAACAGTAGAGATGAAATTGCCATGCTTACTAGGGAAAATTAATCCGGTGTTCTGCACTTCTTAAATGAGGAAAAAAAGAATAGTACAAGATTATTATAGGAGACTTTATGGAAAAGAATTTGTTTCGGAAGATAAAATAAGACAATATTTAGAGAAAGCTGAACTACCAACATAACAGATACAATTAAAAAGGTATTAGAAGACAATATCAGTGGCAGAATTATTGGAAGCAATTAACAGACAAAAGAATGGTAAAGCCCCAGGACCAGATGGCTTACCTGTAGAATTCTATAAAACATTTCACGATTTGTTAGGAGACAAAATGTTAGAAGTTTTTAATGAACTGTTAGAAGGAGCAAAAGTACCAAGCTCATGGATGGAGGCATATATTACTCTGATACCAAAGGAAGAGCTAAACCCTCAGCAGATAATGAATTACAGACCACTTTCATTATTGAATGCAGACTATAAGACATTTGCTTCTATTATTGCAGAGAGATTAAAGAGATTCTTGATACAATTTATACATTCAGATCAGAATGGATTTTCACCAAAGAGACAGATCAGAGACAATATAAGGACAATTTTAAATACATTGGAATATTATGAGACACACTCAGAGAAGCAAATGGCACTGATTTTCCTTGACATGCAGAAGGTGTTTGACAATGTGAACTGGCAATTTCTGCTAGAACAGTTGCAAATCATGGACTTTGGGAATAAATTTACTAAATGATTAAGACCAGAGGTGGTATCCTACCAGTTCAGCCTGGTTCGGCCGAACTGCTAGCAATGATTAGGGGTGGTTCACCAAACCAGCAAAAACCACCCTGGCTGGCCCTGTCCATCTGTCCCCAGCCCCTCTCTTCCCTTTTTTAAACTCTACTGATTCATGTGGCAGAACTAGCGGCTGCACGAATCAGCAGAGCTCTGCTTTTAAAGTTGAGGGAATGCGTTGTTCCTATCTATTTCTGGGGAAACAGTGCATTCTCTCGGCTTCAGAAGCTGCGCACCTGCATGCGTGTGCGCACAACCCAGGAAGCCAGCTTGTCCACGTGCAGGCATGCAGCTTCTGGAGCCCAGGTAACCCACTGTACCCATCTATTTCTGCTCTTTGGAGCACTGTGGAAGCTTTTCTCTGGGAGAAAATAGACGGGAACAGTGGGTTCCCTCAGCTTCAGAAGCACACACATGCATGCACAAGCTGGGAAGCTGACTTGCCCACATGCAGGTGAGTGGCTTTTGGGGCTCAGGGAACCCGCTGTTCCCATCTATTTCTGCTCTTCAGACCAGTGTGGAACCCTTTCTCCCAGAAAAAAACTTCCATGCTGGTCCAAAGAGCAGAAATAGACGGGCTCCAAAAGCTGGGTGTGCACGGGGTGTGCGCAGAAACTGGGGGGTGCCTGCAAGCATGTGCGCTCCTGCACTTATAATTTAGTGAACCGGTAATAATAACAGGAACAGATGAAAAAGTTGTGGTTATTTACTAGACTTCAAGTTAGCAGAAGAGCAAGTTTTTTTTAAAAAAATCCCATTTATATCCTGCCCTTCTCCGAAGACTCAGGGCGGCTTACAATGTGTTTTAGCCACAGCCCTCATTCCATGCATATGCCTGCTCTTTAGGGCTCTCGCCCCCCTCAAGCGGCATTTTACAAGGTCAGCTTATTGCCCCCACAATCTGGGTCCTCATTTTACC
>JANHFR010007533.1:23518-36469 GCA_032468015.1 Mimophis mahfalensis | reverse complement strand
ACTCCCAGAATTCCCCAGCCAGCAACGAGTTGAAGTCCACGCATCTTCAAACAGCCAAGGTTGAGAAACACTGATCTAGCTGAAAACAAGCTCTTTCTACCTGAGTAGAAAGGAAACTGGACAAACAGCAGAGAGGAACAAAAGATCCTATTTGACAAGATGATTCTGGAAAACTGCAAGAGAAGGAAGACCAACCTGAATGCAGAATGGATTTACTACAAAAATAGTTTCAACATCCTGCCAAATGCCCAGATAAGCAAATGCCTAGAAATAACAAGAGTCAAGAGTCAGAAGCTTTGTGCAAAGATTGGTGTTACAATGGAAGACACAGTGGTCACTCAATTATGATTGACCAGAAAAGATTAACATTAAGACAGGAATCTTGCAAGATATACATCAGAAACATCTTCCAGGCTATCCCATCTCCTTAACATGGGCAAAGCTATATGGAAAAGTACTATCTAAAATAGAATCACTGATCAACACTGTCTCTATATACAACAAGATATTACCATGGAGGCTGGACATTTTCCTCACCATCAACGGGAATAGTGGATATCAATAATGAAAGCTAAAAGAATCAAGGTGTCTTATGGAAATAATATCAGGAGTCTGAATACAGAAGGCCCTTCAAATATCATCCTTCAAGCTGACAACATCGAGCACCTTAAAGTCAACAAAAGGTTAGGAATGAATACATCATGAGAGTGAAGAATATTTTAACATCCAAACTCAGTGGAAGAAATACCATTGAGACAATTAAAACCTGGGCAATTCCAGTCATTAGATACACAACTGGAATATTGTACTGGATACATCCTGAACTAAAAGCCCTGGAGAGGAAAAATGACAATGAACCTTTCCTCTCATACATGCAACAAATTTGTAAGGTTCTACTTGATAAGGAAAATAGGCTGGTATGGAATATGCAAGTATACGAGTATCAGTTAGAGAACTGAAGAGGGCTTTGGAAAAATATCTGAAGATAGTGAAGTAAATGCACTGAATCTAGTATATCATGAAGGCTTACTGAGTATTGGAGAAACCAAACTGTCCTACAAGGAAGATCAAATAAAGAATAGAAAAGAGATATGACAAGACAAAGTATTATATAGCCAGTATTTTTAAAAATATTAAATCAGGCAGGAGAAAGAGATAGACAGGCTAGTTCTGGCTGCACATTTTTAAAGAAAAAAAATCCCTACAAAGCCAGAATTGAGAAAACATCAACAAATAGCAAATGCTGCCTTTGCAAAAAAGCTGAAGAAACAATGGACCACCTAATTAGCTACTGCAATATTACATAGACTGACTGAAAACAATTGCACGGTAGAGTAGCATGAAATACCATTTGTGTTCAAGCAGGAACTGGTAGGATCGCAAAGCAGACAAAGTGATAGAAAATCACAAAGTTAAAGTGTTTTGGGACTTCAGAATTCAAACAGACAAGCACATGCCACATAACATCCCAGACTTAACAACTATTGATAAGAAAGGCAAAAAAAAGTTTGGATGGTGGACATGGCAGTAACTGGAGACAGCTTTTGTTATTACTGGAGGAAATGTGATCACATAAGTACAGTTATAGCCCATACTAGTATATCTCATTTGCCTTTAGCTTATTACTCTCTGTGTACTAATCATTATGGTTTGCATATCATGGAGAATGACTTGGCCTTCTCAATGAACCAAGACACTATGACTTAACACAAATGACAATTAAAGCAAAATCTGATGGGATGTGTGAACTATTTATCTTTCTGTCTGCTTGCTCAGGTGGTAATATTTTCTAAGTGGGCAGGGCTTACATCCCTTCAAAAAACACTCCTGTGTTAAGCAGAATGGGTAAGCTATATCCATAGACTGTCTCATCATATAATTCTAAGAGTTCTGTAGTTATTGTAATATTCCATAATGTATGATAGAGCTCATTTTATCCATGGAAGTTTTGTCCCTCTAAGCCAAAGCATTCTTAGAGAAATAGTAAGGAAACTGTTTTTAAAAAGCACAGTATATTCATTATTATGTGAGGTAACCATGATTTAAGTAGGGAATTTCACTTTGTTCCTGGAAAATGGAAAGAAATGAAAGTGTATGTTTGACAGAAAAATAACACCAAAGGAAGCCAAGTGTGGTTGCTGTCTATATATAGTTATGAATGGGACACATCTGATTTTTGTTGGAAGAGCAACATCTGCAAATCTATTGGAAACAAGTGCTTTCCACTTCTGCTAGAGTGAGCCCCATCTGGGCTAAGATAATGATCAACACTGACAAGCTGCTGGGGAAAGCTTTGACATGTTCCCCCAGCTGCAGGAAGAAATTATGGTCCAAGCTGCTGGAGGGAAGAGATGTTTAAAATGCCTCCTAAAAATCTAATGCACTTTATTTATTTATTTATTTTTAGACAAAAGAAATGCTTTAGTAATTGACAGGAAGGGAAAAAACAGGTGAGCATGATCTCTTGGCCTAGTGAACACCAAATGATCCATAGTTTGATGATAGATATAGGTTAGGGCGATGAGGTGTTACAGAAAACATTTGCTTTTATCACTGGACCAGCTAGGAGAATGACAACATTATTAACACACACAGTAATCCAAAACCTATGAAACTGTAAAAGGAGGGAGTTATCCAGTAAAAGCTTTACCGCAGTGGGTGTGCTTTATACAGTAGGAGGGTACAGCTTTGCTGCTCCATTTGTACTTTCTCAAATTACATTTATCCAATTGACATCTGAATAGATGGGATACAATATAAATTATATCATTTATAAATTAAGCTTGCAGAACTCACTTTTGACATCTACTGTGAATATATCTAATTATACCACCTTTACATTACATACATTTTGAATATAGTGGACTTATTTAAGCTTTTCCAGATTTTTAAATACATATACATTTGAAATTATTAATTATAAAACCCAAATGTTATAATTTTTCTTAAGGAATTTGTTCCTGTGTTACTTAATCACAATGAGCTTACCTGCTGGTAACAGTGAGATTTCAAGCAGTGAGATTTGGCGATAAAAGATCACCAATCTTTTATGTTACCCAGATACTTCCCAAAGATACTGTAAATTTCAGACACCCATATCCATACATATACATTACACCAGCAGTGTCAAACTCAAATTCATTGTGGACTGGATTAGGGTTGTGTTTGACCTCCGGGGGCTGTGGTGGGCATGGCCAGGGTGGGCATGGCCAGTCCAATGTCACTTATGTCAGTGCTTATGGTGGCCCAAGCATTCTGCCAGCAGAAACAGGTTCCTGAACTCCATTTTCAGCTGCAGTGGTCTCCTGCAAGCCTCTGCCAGTGAAAACAGAGCCCTGTTTTCACTGGCAGAGGGTTGTAGCAGGCCATCACAGCCAAAAACAGAGTTCGGGAGCCTGTTTTTTCCACCAAAGGCCCCACAGGCTGAGCCTTCACTGTTTCCAGGGCGGCCCCACAGGTCAGATCTAAGCACCCCATGGGCTGGATCTGGGCTGTGGGTTTTGAGGTTGACACCACTGTATTACACCATTTTCCTTGTATTGAGCAACATTAGGCAACGTCTACAACAAAGACAGGAAACAATCTAAGCAATCCTGGGAAATTTAAATGGCACCTCAGTCCACAATTGGTTGTACTTTACTGTACTCAATTGTACAGAATAAATTCCTCAAAGAACAAAAAAATCAAGTATCAGCAGAACTGAGACAGGAGCTAGGATGGAGTGTTCTATCTGAATGATAAGAGCCTTGACAGAAGATAGGAAACCAGTCAACCTGCATAAATGTAGCATGGCACAATCATTTCTGTGATAGAAGCAATTTCAGATGAAGGAATCTCTCTAAGAAGACTGGGAAAAGGTTGTCAAGGAGCAAAAACCAGAAAGGTGTCTAGGTGGCAGACAAGCCTGATAAATAATTGGAAAGCTTACAGCTCTATAAGAATCATTAGAGTGAAGAGCATAGTAGAACCTAAGATATGTACTTAGGGATTAAGTCATGCTGATCTTATATTGTTCGGTATGTTTCTATATTCTTTACACACGGTGATTATAAAACTACTCTGATGTACATGCTTGCAAACATCCCACAATTAAGATTTTATACAACAGGTTTTCCAGTCGTACAACTTCATGAAAATCTGTTTCCAGCTCTCAGGCAAGCCTTAATATTCAAAACACAAGAGCATCCCATTTCCCCAGAGGGATTGGAAATAAGGCTTTTGATTATGTGCCATTCCCACAGCAATAATCTTAGCATGAAGATTTGTCAGTAGACAGGTAAGAAAGATGAGCTAGCCAACCAAAACCAAAACCATTAGGTATCATACATATAAGTCTTTGAGGTGGGCCAGACAAGATGGTCATGGATGTAGGCATCTGCTACAAGAATTTACAATTCTTGCATCTTGACAGCATATAAATAAGGCATGTGTCATAACACACATTTTGTCATTTGTCCCCCTGTTCCCACCCCTGTATATACTACATTTAAAAGGTAGTGCAGTCTTTAACTGAATTTATCCCAGGATATGTTTCTCAGAATTCCTAAATAAAAGACAATATAGAAATTGTTGTTATAAAATAGCTGAAAAATCCCTATGTTAATCAACAGAATGATGGTATTCTAAATTACATGATAAATTGCCCAATTCTGATGGTCCTCAGCATGGTACAGCAAAGTACTCATAAATGCTTTCACTATCAATAAAGCAAATGTATAATTACTAATACTGAAATATCTGACACTGCCACCTTTTAAGTGATCTCACCACCTGTTTAGTTATAATGTGATACAGGGGCTTTCTAGTCAGTAAAATAGCGCAAGAAAAAATATACTTCGTCTATTTATAGATGCCTGGTTTTCCAAGAGCCTTCTCAAATTGATTTTAATTAACTGTTTTAGAAAATATCCAGCATGTCATAGTGTCAATATAGATTGAAAAGGTAATATTAGTGAATACAGCACCCGATCAGATTTTTCTCCTATTTATCTACATGAACCAAAATACTTTCTATGGAAACCTCAAAGCTGGAAAGGGATGTATAGATGCTGGAAGATGAGCGAACAACAAGGTCTTTTTTTTTTTCAGATAATCTACTCAGCACAGTATTCTTTTATCACTTCTGTCCCAGCTTACAAGCACAGATCTTTTATTATAATGAGCACGCTGGAATCGGAAGATTTTGCAAATCACTAATCAGCAGCAGAAATGTGTGATTAACCTTTTGTCACCTGGCACACAAGGATCCTATCAAAGATATCTATAGCTTTGAAGGGTATTCATCACTGAACAGTTCTTTTTAGATAGAAAGAAAAACTTTAAAGGTGATTTGCATGGAGGAAACAGTAGATACAGAGACGATACCAAACCTGCTTTCCTTGTTGTTGTTGTTAGTTGCGAAGTCGTGTCCGACCCATCGCGACCCCATGCACAATGATTCCTCCAGGCCTTCCTGTCTTCTACCATCCCCTGGAGTCCATTTAAGCTCACACCGACTGCTTCAGTGATTCCATCCAGCCACCTCATTCTCTGTCGTCCTCTTCTTCTTTTGCCCTCAATTTTTCCCAGCATTAGGCTCTTCTCCAGGGAGTCCCTTCTTCTCATTTGGTGGCCAAATTTGCTTTCCTACTAACTATATTCTGCATTTTCTTACTTTGTGAGCAACACACTAATTTCTGTTATGAATTCTGGAAATCTGAAATCCATCATATCTCTGATCTGAAATCCATCAAATCTCTCAAAGCTTCACCGCACAGGTACAACTACTCACAAGAAATGTAGACATTGAACAAATATTTGAAGCCATTTTTTAAAAAACAGCTGCTGCTATGATTAAAGAACAAGTCCAATTAATAGTCTTTGGACAGATTGGCTTGTCTAAATATGCTTTTTGTTTCTGTAATAATCAGATTTCCTGTTGTGCTGTTTTCACTGTGTGATAACTAATTCCCACAATATTTTTGCATTGAAGCAAATGTATTTTGATAAAATGCTAAAGCAAACTACGTTCTATATAACTCCGAGTTTGATTGGGCTGTTTACACAGATGGAGTGATTAAAATGGAGGGAATTAATTGTTCTGAATATAAATATTTGGCTGGTCATTATAATAAAATTGCTTAGATAGCATGACATTTTGAGTGACAAGAGCTTTGGGAGGGCAGTGAATTAAAATGGAACAGTGCCAGTGGTCAGGTTTTTGTATCTGTATTTATCAGAGGAAATGGGAAAATAGTTTGGTGATAACCCCACTGGGTGGGGGAATCATGATTCAGTCTCTAGATGTACTTTCTCTTTTCTTTTAGTTTGTGGCAAAAAAAAAATAGTATAGATTACGTCACAAGAAGCATATTAGTATCGAAGTATATTTATTTCTTCATTTTATTTATTTATTGGAATTTGTCAAACAAAAACAAAAACAAGAATAAGAGAATAAAAATACAATGACAGGGACAATAGACATATTAGTGCACTTATGCACGCTTCCTCTACTGACCACCTAAGTATGAAGTAAGGTCCACGCAAATCAATTTGTGACTGAAACTGAGACTTCTATCATATTAACAGTGCTCTCTATGTTGGTGCAGCTGGTGCAAAGTACAGTGGTGCACAGTGCAGGAAGTTATGCCTGCCAGGTATTTGGCACATATAACACTTCTACTCCACAAGCTGCTTTGGCTACTAGAATAGTTTTTAGTATAATTCAAGATACTGGTGGTTATATTTAAAGCCCTTCATGGCCTGGGACCAAGATGCATATGAACTGTCTGCAGTGATGCCTACTATTGTCCTGCTGTTCTTAGCAGCTATGCTATGCTATTCATACTGGGGTATTTTAATGTTGATTTTTTTTATCCTGTTTTTATTTTCTTTTTAATGGTTAGTTTAATTGTTAGCATCACATCAGATGCGCAGCCATACAACTATATTAAATAAAAAACATTCATTATTGTTGATTGCACAGTCAGCCACAGTAATTTAAACTGGATTTGGAATTTTTCTCAACTATTGAGTCTTTGCTAAGGACCTGGGATACAGGTCCTTGCTGTTTGATGGGGTTAAAGATATTTTTCACATGTGATGAAAGAATTATACACCTTATTTATGGGGGATAATATTGAAATAATAATTAAACTACCATTGTGCTATACTTGAAGAAGTATTTTTATCATTAGCCCTAACCCTAACCAACTTAAAAAGAGTGGAGGAATCATAAAGGAATCATCTTCCCACCATCCGGTTCGCGCCCATATGGAGGGCCTTCTTCAGGTACTGCCGGTAGGGGAGTGCCGACGGGTAGTACCTAGGATGAGGGCATTTTCTGTGGGGGTGCCTGCCCAGTGGAATTTGCTGCCAGTCGAACTACGGATGGCACCAGATCTCCAGACCTTTCGCAGGGACCTGAAAACTCTTTTATTTGCATCAGCTGGCCTGGATTGAGGGGTTTTTATTAGGGTTTTAATTGTCTGTTGGGGCGTGTATTAATTTAATTTTATTTTAATTTTTGTATTTTATGTTTTTTAATGCCCTGTAAACCGCCCTGAGTCCCTAAGGAGAAGGGCGGTATAAAAATGTAAATAAATAAATAAATAAATAAATAAATAAATAAATAAATAAATCCCTTGATTCTGATAGCAGCAGCGGATGTGTTCGCCCCTGTCAAAGCCAACCCTTATTGGAATTACCGGAGAGGATTGAGGGGTTTAAGCTTTTACTTCCCAAGTGGTTGGGGAAGGTGCAGCCAGTGTTCCACAGCAGGTTACTGAAATTTATTACATGTAAAAGGGGGCTGGGTTTGAAACTCTTTTGGGGAGGATCAAAACTTATGAATCAGTTTTGGAATTGCTTCGGGCTGCCAACATGAGGTCTGCTAATAAAAGTATAACTTGGATCTTCATGTGAGTCTAAGTTCCTGCTGAAATGGCAATCCTTCATTGGAGACCTGACAGTGAGGCTGAACAGGGAAGGAGGAGGTCTAGGCCTAAATGATATGGCCTAGTCCTATGCTGGGATGATACATGAGGTGAGAGATGAGCATAGGGCCTAGGCCGGGTTAAGGTGAGGTCTTTTCAAACCTTAGGGAAGCAGCTGGACTCCAGGACTACTATACCCAGGCAAAGCCGGGTAATCAGCTAGTATAGAATAAAAACCTAGACTACAAAATAAATAACAATGTAAAAATATATAATGGCAAGAGCAGTGAATTAATGTTTAACTGTTGAGTAAGTCAAAGCATGCTTCTTTAACATCATTCGTAATTTTTCTAAAAGGGTTGGTTTAAAAGTATATGGATTTTGAATACCTAGGTAATACATGATTAACCTAAAATATAGAATTCAGGACATTCATAAAAGAGAAAAAATCCTTTTGAGATGTATATAAAAAGCATTGATCAATAACATTTAAAATGATATCCTGTGTAATAATCAAAGGGACCCTATTAAATATTTTTGCTGTTACCTACATTAAGGAAACTAGAACTGCTGTGATTTCAGTATGAATTAAATAGCAAACACACCAGGGAAAATCAGTCCATTTTTCATCTTATAAAAACTGTGGTGTTAAAAAAGGGTATAAAATCTACTTCCTATGTATTAATTGAAGGCAATTGTGGAGGAATCATACAAATCAGATATTAAAATTAATTCAGTGAGTGAACTAGGAGAGTAACAAGAGTTTGCCAGAATAGTTTAACAAGTTGAAGACCCAAAGAAGATTGATGAGATTAAAAAAAATTGTGTTCTGAAGGACCATGTATTCATCTGAGAAATGTGAGCGTCTGCAATGGCAAAAAGTCTGTTCTGAGAAATGTTGAGTAGCCTTCGTTTTCATTTATTTATTAATTGCATTTATATGGCTGCCTATCTCACAGGAAATGACTATGCAACTTAATGACTGCTTCCTGCTGAATAGGCAGACATGGAGCAGAATAAGGCAGCCATTGAAACTAAACCCTATGAACAGACAATTGATGACAGATATTGCAGTACTCTTCACATACCTGAAAATATGTCAAATAGAATAAGGTACTTCCTTGTTGTTTTTTTAATTATTTCTAGGTGCATGGGATGATATAAGAGGTATAAGATATAGAGGGCAGATTATGATTGAAGTTAAATGATAAATGTTAGAAAAAAGCTTCCTATAGTTAGATAAATGGTGGAACGAGTTTTCTAACATATTGGTAAATGTTTTTGCTACTATCTTCTATATATGCAAGCCATGCAGCATATGGCATTATAGCAATTCCATCTGAATTCCTGCATTGAACAGGAAAAGTGACTTAGTGGCCTAAATGGTTCCTTCTGATCTTGTGGTTACTAGAAATAGCTGAAGCAACAATGTACTATATGAAAATTAGTATTTACTTTGAGAAAGCAATTCAGAAAAACGAAAGTGACATGGCTGGATAGCTTTCATATGTTGCTGCAGGCAGTCTTAAGCACTTTCTTAAGCCCAGGCTGGAAGACCTTTGTCATATGAGCACAGACAACCTCCGTAGAGTTGTTACCCATCTTGTTTCACACCCGTTGATCAAAGTTGACTAGGGCATCCCAGGGAATGTGAACTGCTTGCTTCTCTTCAGGACTGTTCAAAGCTCCTGGGCATATATGTTGCTAAAACACATTGTAAGCCGCCCTGATTCTTCAGAGAAGGGTGGGATATAAATGGGATTAAAATAATAAAATAAAATAAAATAAAATAAAATAAAATAAAATAAAATAAAATAAAATAAAATAAAATAAACAAATCACATGCAGGTGAGCCAGCAGTACTATCTTCCTCAACACCCATTGCCCACAGGTCTTGGTTCCTGTATCCTAGGAAAAGCAATAGATAAGCAAACAGCTTTGGCAATGCAATACCTCTGGTTCCTATTGCAGAAAATATTAGAAAGTTGAGAGAGCTTTCTGCATGGAATAGTGCTCCTTAATAGATTTCTCAGATATTGCAACAGGTAAAGGGTCTTTATCAAATCAACCTCCATTCAGTCTCTTTTCCTAAGTGAAATGTTATGGCAAAGATTGAGAGGATTTTCAAAGCATACCCTCTCAGCCCAACTCACCTCCCAGGCTTGTTTTTGTGGGGAAAATAGGAAGAGGAGGAAGAATTAGGTATGTTCACTGTCTTGAGTTACTTATAAACTAATAAAGGCAGGTTTAAAAAATAGAATAAATAAATACTCAACTAAAGTGACAATTTTAGAAAAGCGGGATCCCTACTGCCTTATGAAATATTATTAAGAGGGCTTTTTGAGCATTCATCAAACTGAAACACTCCCCTGAAGCTCTGCATACCTCTAGTATATACCAGCCAAGACCGACCACTTGTCAGACTTCTGTCAGCTTACGCAGCAAGAAATTGCAAGGATACATTCAAAAGACACAAAATCTCAGATAAATTGGTTTACTGTAAATAGTAATGCTAAAGAAGCATTCAGGAAATAAGTTATAAATTAAACACAAAAACTATCTATGGTGAAATCAAAATTCAGGTTTTTTTCATTCTTTCTTCTGTTTACATGGTGCATAAAGCCAATCTCTTCAGAGTAGGAGTGATATTTACATTTATCTTTTTTATTTTCTTTAAAAGAATGATATGGTAGTAGTCTATTCATAATATTCTGAGAATCAGAGTTGGTTACACAGTCAACCAGATGTTTAGACTGGATTTGTATTTTTATCCACCTATTGAGTCCTTCCCAAAGACCTAGGATAAGCAGACATTGTTGTTTGATAGTGTTAAAGATATCATCCTAAAATGTAAGGTGTTCCAACTAAAACTGCAATTCGCTATTGACCAATCATGATTTTTATCAATTACATTAGTGTTCAAGTTGTGCTCCAATTGTTTTGGGTTTATACCCAAAGTTCCTCTTACAATTTGTATTTTTTTTTCTTTTGCCATTCTATTCTATTTTTATTTGTGTGTTTTTGTATTTGGTTATTTTTTCCAGTTCTTTATCTAATATTCTGCTGTCTCCAGGTAGGCAGCATTACCAGACACAAGGAATGGAGCTCTCCAGTCCTGTACTGGCTTCTCCCTGTTTGTGGGCTCTTAAAGGAGCCAAAGCCACCTTGTGTGGGCAGTGAAGCTAAGGAGGGGTAATCAGAGAGGTCGCAGGAGAGAGTGTGACTCTCCTGCTGAACCCTGGGCCTTTTTCCCCTCTATGGCATGGCAAGGAGACAAGGCAGCCTAAAGTTGGCTGTCATGAAGCTGGGACAGTCGACGACCATCTAAGCACAGGGCAGAAGGACTTTGGTGAGCAGTGTGTGAATTGGGTGAGAGGATGTTTTCAGTTAAAATTTGACCCCAAAGAAATTCAGGGGAACTATCTACTTAGAACTATTTGTTAAATGGTGAACAAGCATTTTGAAAAATGATTAAACTGGAAGAAGAAGATTTAAATTGAGAGTAAAAAAAATATTCTTTAAAAATACAGAAAATTGGACTCTCAAAGTGAGAAGATATGGTATTGAGAAGGCATTTTAAAATGCTGGAACTATGGATCTAAAAAATTAATACTGCTTTTTCATTTGAATTACAATTTAAAATAATTAAAACAAAATCAGGCTCCTGGCAACAACATTGTGAAGTAAAGATCTGCTGATTAGAGGAAAAATATACAAGCCTGGGAATAGACATTTGAAGGACTGTGAAAACATATATTGGATTACATTCATCTATGCTAAGATTACTGGAGACTTGAATATATAAATAAAACCTTTAATTAAAAGATCCCTGGATGTTATATGATTGAATTCACAAAAGGAATTTGAGGAGGCTTGGACAACTCTCTGGTCTATGTAAATGGATTTGACTGATTATTTATGAGATAAAAAGAACCGTGATTTGTGTAAGCTCAGCAATGAATAAATGGTTCCTGGACTTTTGGCTGAAACTGGGATCTACTAAAATAAAATATGTAACAAAAGGCAGAAATGAGTGGAATTTTAAATGAGATGGAGCTGATGTTCCAAAGCATTAAGGATTTTATACAGAAACAACACAAGGTGATTGTGGAATTATTTGATGGCATAAACCAAAACCTGGAAAATGTTATACAAGGGACAATGATCAAAGACCAGGAGGTTCAGGAAAGGAAAGAACCAGCAGAAGGAATGGGGGAAAACAAGCAGAACTGAGAAACCAGCGAAAAGAAGACAACAAGGAAAACTAATAATGATTAAGGAATTTAAATAGGAAGAAAACAATTCCAAAGACTTAAAAATAGAATGGAAGAAACAGGAGGATATTTCAGGAAAAGGGACAGAGGTTAGAACAGATAACATTAAAATTAGACAGAGGGAAAGGGTAGAAAGGGTAGAAAAAGTTGTGCTGAACAGTCAGGATGCAGATGTAGATAGAGTTATAGATTCAAGAGCAGAATATGGGAAGCATGTTTAAAAAAGATAGGACAAGGTACTGATTAGGCCAAGAGACGATGGTTAGGAAAAAGAGGGGCGGGGGGAGATCCTTCAAGAAAATATTTTAACGAAAGCATGTGTATTAATATTAGAATTATATAGACTGATAATTTTTTTGTATGTACTGTGATAGGCACTAGGATAATATTTTAATGCAAATAGATATGAAGCATGAAATATGGAATTATGAATAAGAACCAACTATGAATTGGAAAATTAGACAATGAATGATGGTGTTATTAATATTCATAAATTAATTTTATTTATTTATTTATTTATTTATTTATTTATTTATTTATTTATTTATCTATTTATTAAATTTTTATACCGCCCTTCTCCTGAAGGACTCAGGGCGGTGTACAGCTATATTAAAAACATAAATACGAAATTTAAAAACAATTAAAATAATATTAATTAAATTTGGCCCATAATTATTAAAAGACGAAACACCCCAATTAAAACCAATTTTTAAGCCAGTCCGGCTTGATGGAATAGATGGGTTTTGAGTGCACGACGGAAGGCA
>JANHFR010007533.1:0-10060 GCA_032468015.1 Mimophis mahfalensis | reverse complement strand
TAACCCACATAAAAATTTAAATAGAAATTTAAACAATTTAAAACCCCTTTTTAAACCCCGTTTAAAACCCCTTCCTGTGCTATGCAGGAATATTTTATGTACACTTTCCAGAGTCACTCTCTGAGGAAACTGAGCAGTGTAAAAATAAATACATAAACAAAAATATACCTACAAAGAGCTTGGACTAGGTACAGGGGTGGGTTTCAAATTTTTTAACAACTGGTTCTGTGGGTGGGGCTTGGTAGGCATGTGACTACATGCCTTGGTGAGCATGTGACTGGGTGGGGGTGGCCAACTCACTGTCACTCACATCAAGGGGTGCCTCGCCTGGCCCCTTCCCTCCCAGCTCTTCAATCTCTGTGTGCATGAAGGGGAGGCACTGGCGGGGGTGCTGAGGGACTCACAGGGAAGCCCCCAGCCCAGCCCCCTCTGTTTTGGTGTGAGAAGGAGAAGCTTCTCCTCCTCACGCTGAAACAAGGCAGGGAACAGCTGAGCTGGGGCTTCTCTGAAGGGAGTCGTGGAACAGTGCCCAGGCCAGCTCCATCTCTTTCAGCTCCTCCTCGGGCCAAAACAGAGCAGGCAAAGGATGGGCTGGAGGGATTCGTAGGCCAGTACAGTTACATCTCTTTCAGTTCAAGGAGGAGAAAATTTTCTTCCAAATCAGAGCAGGGAATGGCCATGCTGCTTTTTGCACAATTTGCTTCTGAACTGCCCAAAATCATGGCAGGGAGGGGCAGGGAGGGGCAGGGCCAGCCATGAGTGCAATCTGCCAGTTTTCTGAACCACGAAAAATCATAACAACCAGTTTGCCTGAACCAGGCCAAACTGGCTGAAACTCACCCCTGACTAGGGACATCCTTTAAAATGCAACTTATCCACATAAAATCTTTAATAAAAGATTAAAACAAAAATTCCTCACATTTCCTTATTCATGTAGGTTCATCACCATCTGTTACTTTACAAATTATTTTTTGTGAAAGTCGGTATATTATCTGAGGGTAGACCAGTATACAGTATATCAGATTTTTAAAGGCAGCAGGGTTTTTTTTCAATTAAATTAAATTATGTAATAAGCACACTGTTTTATTTTTATTCAGTTTAAGTTTGTTCCCTATTTCTCTCCTTTTAATATTTATGGAAGGATGGAAAGTAAAATTGCTGGACAAACAGGTTAACATCTATTGATTAAATTAATGAGCACCGCACTTTTGTTTATGAGTTTTTCTTTCTATCTATATTTACTCTCAAAGTATTATGAGAGGACTGTTTAACAGTTGTAGATTTGTTTTTCTAGGTACAAAAGATCCAGCACCACTGAATAGAAATATGTGCTAGGAACTAAAAAAAATTTTCAAGAAATGTTCCCTGTGTCTTAGTAATCTTACTGATTTCTCAGTACATGATCTGCTATATTAGAGGTAATTTGGGTTATCTAAGTCATCCTAATTCTACAGATAGAACTTTCTTCTTTGTTTACAGAAGTGTAAACAGCAATACTTTGTTGTATTAGTGTTTAACATCTATAAATAAAGAAAAACAAATCTATCCTTTTCTCTTAGATTACTTGTCAGTTTATTTTAAGATATTAAGACAAGTGCCACGAAGAGCCATAGAAAGATACATGCTTGGCATCACAAGACAAGATAGAAAGATTTTCATATGGATTACAGATCAAACGAAGGTATAGGATATCATCAAAAGAGTAAAAGAATTGAAATGGAAATGGACTGGTCACAATGGCAGGTGTATTAAGGCAGTCATAGAATGGATTCCACTTGATTAAAAAAGTCCATCAAAGAGACCTAAAACAAGATGGAGCAATAACATTATTAAGTACTGCAGACTCAATTGGCCAAAGAAAGCTCAATACTATACTGATTAGACTGGTTATACTTTCTTCCTGCAATGGATAGACAATGGCTAGAATGAATGAAAGAATGAATTTTAAGACATATCTATATAGAATGAAAATCTTGTTTAATGTCAGTGGCTAACTGACATCAGATTGTATATAAGGGACTGCCCAGTGGTCAGTTCTTGTAAGTCCCTGGAAAGCTGTAATATGCTATAGTACAGTTTAGGGCCTAGGACTCCAGCTTCACAGGTAGCTGATGCTCTGAGGAGGTATTTATTAAGAATAGAATAGACAGTCTGACAAGGTATTTAATGTAAATATATTCAATGCTTTATTTGTACAACAAAAGGTTCTGTTTGTTGTACAAGCTGTTTGGTATTATTTAGCATGCTATGACAGAGTGAGTACGATTCATAAACCTCTGAAAGAAAGAAATTTCAAAATATTACAACAAATGATGTTTTTGAAATATTCTCTGGGGCTGTCTTTTCCTCTAGGTGGACTTCCTTTTAAATTGTCTAGCACAGTGGTTCTTAAGCTTTTCTTCACCATGGATCCCCTTTAAATGCCTTTTGTGACTGTGGACCATGGCCCAAGTCTTAACTCAAGGTTTAACTTATAACATTTCTTCAAGCCTTTTCACCACCACCATGCTGTGATGAAATTGCAGTTGTCCCCCAGGGTCCACAGACCACAGGTTGAGAACCACTGAGCTAGAACATTCTCTATCTATATCTATTCTCAAATTCAGAAAACCAAAATTATCTCCCAGATTTCCTTCCTTCTCAAGTTAGCTTTTTGTTTCATGCCTTTTTGCATTTTCTGAAATCTGCCTCTTCATTTATCATTTATCTTTCCATGTATGACTCTGTTCTTTGTAAGATATTAAGGAAAAAGTTACATGCATTTGTCATTGGTACAATAGTTTTAGTAGTTTGCACTTACCACTACTATTTTCTTTCTTGAGGTGTGTGTATGTCTATAGTGTATATATAAACACCAATGGTATTTTCCAGTCTTCAGGCCATACAGTCTTTTCTCATCAAACATACTGTATTCACAAAACACAATTAGCACATCACTGCATCTTCTGCATATTAAAATGTAGGCATTTTGTCTACATTTTAAATGTTTGAACCATTTGTTTACTGCAGTTTATGTCTCACTGCATTGGAGTTGGTCACTGAACAAATTTTAGGTATATTTCTGTCCTTAAAAATCATATTTATATTATTTACTTGAATAATACTGTACATTTACTTCAGTCACTTGAAATAGTGAATGGGTGGTATATAAATTTAATAAATATTTTAAAAGGGCTTCTCTCAAGGTTGGTCCTAGCCATGTGATGAATTTGTGAAGTGGAAATGTGTGCATATACCACTGCATCTCCCACTCTGCTTGGTCATGCAAAACATCTCCTTAGGAGCAAGCTGACCACAGCTTGGTAAGTTGCCTAAGTAAATACAGGTAGTTTGCTTTTTGCTATTTTTCTAAGAATCATTTACACACTTTGCTAATGCTCCTCAGATAAAGCATCCTAATGCAATACACAATTTGAGCAACCTCCATTACAACTCTGGTTACACTGTAGATTCTCCACTTACTTTTATTTTCAGACACCATTATTACAAGTTTTCATAATTAATTTCATTCTACATTTTCCAGTGATTTTTCTGAGCTTCTTTTAGAATCTCACTTTTCTTTTCTTACAATATTTCTCCATTTGGTGTCATTCTTGATTATCTTCCCTTTTCTTTCTTGTTTGATATGAGAGTCTGTGCCCTGTTGTCATGTGTTTTTCTTACCTAAGGCTTTCATCTTGATCTTTTCTTGGCCACTCTAATAGCTTTTTTTTTTAACACCACTTGGTAGTTTTCTTATTTTAACTCTTAGAAGTACATTTTCTGCTTCAGTTTTCACAATATCTTTTATATTTTACTTCAGCTGTTTAGTACTCCTTTGAATAAATTTAGTGCATTAAGCTGCGCCTTATCCTGATCTTAGAGTATTAGTTGTCACTTTTCAGGTCATACTATGCTAACACACTCTTTAATGTTGCAAAGTTAACCCATATATCTGAAACAGTAATTAATAGTCTCTTCCATAATTTACATCTGAGAAAATCCTAGCTGAACAGATTTCACTGTTTCTTAATATGTAGTCTCTTTGATTCCGATGCTATAATTTGGATGTTCATGGCTAACGCCTATATTTATTGCATATTATTTAAAAATTATCCTTACAATACTTCTATTTACCTTTATTATTGCATTTACCCAGCTCAAAGCTTTTGTGATTCCAAATTTTTCCATTTTTCAAACTTGGATGCCTGAAAATCTCCATAGGCAGAAACTATTAGTTGTCCAGTAAATGAATACAGTAGATGACATCTTCAAACAGCAAGGACTAACTGAAGCATCAGTTGAAAAGAACATACAGTACATTGTGTTGCTGCATCCTTCCACACCAGTTTTCAGCTTTCTCAGAGTTGCCCCTATAAATGAGTTAAAGTGAAGCAGTTGCTTCTAGATGTGAGGGATCAAAGGATAACTACTTAATCCAATTTGGAAACATATTCTAAGTAATAGAAGGCTTCCAAGATAATGTGTGAAATATTAAATTGCTCCCTACTAGTTTTGTTGTTGTCACCAATGTCTTTAATGTTAGCATACAAGTAAAATTAGAATATAACTACTATATCAGATGGAAGGCAAGTATGACAGCATATATTGGAGAATATCCTTTATAAAGAAGAAGTACTGAAAGGGTATGTTTTTATGTGCCCATGTGTGTGTGAGAGTGAAAGAGAGAGAGCAAGGACACAGAGAGGAACAGAGAGACACAGAGGGAGAGGTGGTACTGATAGAATGGGAAATTGGGTGATGGATTGCAGTGAAACAGACCAAAGCAGGATAGGAGACAGAGGAAGAGAGTAAGGATAGTCACCCCCTAAAATGTCCCAGGGTATACCAGTTAGAGTAAGAGTAGTAAAATTTTAGTCTGGCAAGATTCTGTCCATTGTATGTAAGCAAAAAACCTGAACTTTGCTAGATTGTTCTATGTCCTTCTTTGGCTTAGCTTGACAACATGCCATGTTATTTATTATAGATTGGAAATTGGATTAGGTTAGGCAGGATTTTATGCTTAGAAACTTATCAAGATAAATAATTGAATATTGGAAAAATTACAAAATAGTTTCTTACTGAATAGCAGGAGATGGTCCACTTTTTTGCATGATTACTTTAGCTTATTTTAGTAGGCATTGTAAACATTTCACTGTGAACGTGATTTAGCAAGCACATTTAAGTTCAGTTGATTTTATATGAAATACAGTCCTTTTAGCTTTTATTAATTGGTAATTCTGTATTATACTGAACAAAAATAAACTTGTGTTGGCCATATCTTTTCACTTGAGAAGCATGCTACCTTCCAAGTGGAAAAGTGATAGAATAGCTGTCAATACCCATCAAGCTGAATGACTGATATTCTTTCAAGTTCAGTAATCTGAAAATAAAAATATTACAATAGCAGATATAATATTAGCTATATTTGATTTCAATGCTATAAGAAGGCTTTGGCACCTTCTCTAACAAATCACCAAAAGACACTGAGTAGGTATAAAGGACTAAAATGCTATTATGACAGAGCTACAAGTTATTTTCACTCATATAATGGAAAGAGCAATGACCATTATGATGCAGTTTTATCCATTTCTAAAAATGGATAAAGAGTTGGAGATTAGGTATCTGAATCACTTATTTTCTTGAGTGTGGTCTTAATTGGTCAAGGAAGGATTGATCCCAATATGATTATTGTCCCAGTAAATTTTTGATTATGACCAAAATTGAATCCAATATTTGAGCCCAACATTAAGCCTGTACTTCAATATACCTGCCACCTACAATAAGACCAGTGGTGGTATTCAGCCAGTTCTGACAGGTTCGGGAGAACCTGTAGCAATAATTTTGACTGGTTTGGAGAACCGGAAAATACTGTCATGGTTTGTTTGCCAGCCAAGCTTCATAATCAAAGCATTGCTCATATTATATGCACATTCTGTATTCTGCTTTTGTTCTTATCTAGTCTCCATGGAGTTAGTCACACGTGATCTTTAATGTTTTGGTTAGAATTGCATTCCATTCAGTGTAGACGGTATTACTGAGTCTGTGCCAAACTTAGTTTCACTTTTTACTTCTTCTTCTTCTTTGTTCCCTTCACTCCAGTAAGCTGTGTATATCCCTTGTTTATTAATCATTTAGCTAGTTTAGAGTTTATGTTTATTTTCAATAAAGTTATTAGTTTATTAAATCATGTTTTATTTGTCTTGGCAATGGAAAGTTCAAAGATCCACACCTCTACATTTTAAAACTTAGCAGAGTTCTCAGCTGAGGATGGGTGGACAGTTCCAGCCCAGAGCTGCTCTGACAAATACCACCTCTGATTGGCTGACAGAATAGCCATGCCCACTAAACCACACCCACAGAACCAGTAGTAAAACAATTTGAATCCCATCACTGAATAAAACCCCAACAGAGAAATTGTAAGGCAAAATGCATGATTTGCAGGTTGTAATATTTCTGTTGATGTGGGTGCTGTGGCCAAAGTCTGCCTTCACTGTCATACATTCCTATTCCCTGGAGAAATAGTCAATTTCTGCTGTATGAATGAAAAGGTCACAATAGGCAATTTACAATCTCTACCTAATGAATTCCTCCATTTATATAGCAATGATAAACCTGCTGTAAACCAATTCTGGGAGAACATCAGACAATAAAACTGCCTCTTCCAAATGACATGGTGCCCAAGAAGTCCTTTCAATGTTCCTCTGCTTAAATAAGAAAATATCTCTGAAATGTTGACTTGCCTGGGCAGACGTTGTCAAGGACTTTCTTAGATATTGATACTATGTTGTCCTGAAAAGTTCAGCCGATAATGAGTTCAGAAAGTACCACGTGCTTAAAACTGAAGAATTGGTATTTCTTTTATCCTTTTCTAAGCAAGTCCTTCCTTAGCTTTAATATTAATTCACAGAAAGCACAATTTAAGTGAGATTTTTTTCATTTAACCATAGGAATAGTATACTTAAGATTGTTTTAAGTGCTATGCAAGGCATTCAATCATTTTAAGTGGATATTGTTCATAAATGAATCAAGTCATCCCTTAGGGTTTTCCTTGAGAGGAAGATAAAGGGCAATGATTTCATTTCAGGTTTTTTTTTCTTATACAACAATAAATAACCACAATGAACATTTAATTTCTCAAAAAAATAGTTCTGTTAAACTGAAGTCAGATGCCACTTCAGACACATTTCAGATTCAGCTTTGTTATGTCTTATTTTTGAGGATGCAAAAGGGAGTATTATTTCCGAAATATTGAACTCAATTAAGTTTGTAGAGGCATGAAAAATATGAAAAAGGAAATAAGTTTAAGGAAAAGAAATAACTTTAAATAAGTTACTCTTCTGCAGGTAGAAAGGCCTTTGATCTAGCAGATGCTTCTTATGATGCCAGATCAGTGTTATAGGTCATAGCGGGACTATTAATAAAATCACCTCCATAGTCTGTAAAATAGCTCTCCAAAATATTTAGCCATAAATTATGCCCCATTTTTCTCCATCTCTTATGTGTAGAAGAACATCCAATGACTAAGATTTTTATCAAAAGTGTCTCAGAATACAAGCAACAAACACGTGCACAATATAAACCATTTTAGTTCATTCTTTTGTACATGGCCATTTTCTTTTCAGTTTTCATTGCAGATTAAAAACACATACTGCAAATTCATATTTATACATATAAGGGATTATAAATAAAAAAATATAGTCCAAGAATTTCCAATTGTCCTACATGTGTTTCATATAATAATCAGTATATCAATCAGTTTCTAAAATAATTCCAAATCTTTGGATGTTTTGATAACCCAGCTTTGTCCAGGTATTTTTGGCTTCCTGTAACATGCTGCAAGCAGGAAATGCTGCAGCCTATAATTCCCAGCATTCTTTGCCTAATTTGCATGGCTTGCCTCCATTGGCTGTTGTTTGCCTCGGAAACTACAGAGCCCTCTGCACATGTGCAGTACAGTGCAGCTGGGGGTCAGTACTTTGGCAGCTTTTATAGGGGGCAAAGAACACTCAAGGGCATTTGTGACACACACACACACAGAGTGTTTGTCTCTGGAGTGTGAGGTATGTGCCTGGCAAGTTTGGAGCAGATTGGTGCAGGCATGGGTCTTTTATCTTGTATTTGACTATATGATACAAGGGATTTCTACAGGTGAAGTTGGTGTCCAAATGTTACTGGATAGGGACAAGGGAAAATGTGGTAGACAAAGTCAGGATTAACTTCTGAGTTGCCTTAACTTAAAACAAAGAGGATGATTATGTCCTATGTTGCAATATATTAACTCTTCTCTATTTATATATACACTCTTCTCTATTTAAGTAACATATATAGAATGTCAATTGGACTGAGATGGCCGACCTATTATAGAAATTGAATAAATAAATTAATAATGCAAAACATTCTTTTAGATTTGAGTTGTGTAAGTTATTACAAAAATTGGCAATCTAACAATGATCAAAGCTTTTCTTTTTCCCCTGTGTTGCATGTTTGAAAGATGTGGCCTTTTCGGACTGCTCCTGTTTCATTCTAATCCTCTTTGGGAGCCACAACATTAGCACTTGACAAAGAAGAAATCAGAATGTCCTATAAAGACTGCAGCTGTCATTTTCAAACTGGACCTTTCTTAGAAATTTCACTAACAGTGTCACCTTTCGTAGTATGCTAAGTATCAATTTTGTTTTCCTAGTTCCCATGTGAGATGCTTATCCAATTTGTTCTTAGGTTGTTAGAAACGAAACAGCCACTTAGTTAGCTAGGCTATTTTATCAGGTTAAAATAAGAAATTATAGCCATCATTTCATGATGTGTTGCATCTACAAACTTTTTGTTATAACTTAATAAACTGTATTTTTTCAAATATCTTTATTTTTTCAATCTTTCATTATACTGTGATAATTGTTGGGAAAGCTCTATGTTCTATAAAGTTACCCATCCACCACCCAAGCTGATCCCTTGGAAAAAAAATTCTCTAATTTCTTCATACCACTGCTGTTCTCAGGAGGCATTTCCCACATACTTTTAACTTTGCTTTCATAGATGGAAGAGAGCAACATTTAAAGGCCAGTGGGGATTTCTGTGCTTTCTAAAAAGAAAAGTTGATTTTCTCAGAACTAAGAGTATTGCAAGAAGAGTGCTAAAAACTATAGTGTGAAATGAATTCTGCCTTTCCCTAAGATGGGGAAAATGCCTCTGAAGATGATAATGAATAACAGAAAAATCTTAAGATCCAACTTTTAAAGTAGATTTTTTTTAGAAGTATTTTTTATCACAGCATTATTGGTTCTATGTATTATTGCATTTGATACAAGTTTATTTGATTGTTGTGTACTGCTTTGGTAATTTTGGGGTAGGGCAGGGCAACATGTAAATAACATTAAAAATATACATATATACAGACTTTTTCTAAAAATCTGAAATGGAAGATAATTTATTATCCAGTGCAAAACTAACTACCTTGCCTAATCTGAGACATAGTTTTGAAACTGGGAAAGTCTCATCATATAGAACTGGAAGATGCAAAGACAAATCTTTATTCTTCTGACAATGACAATGGCTTTGGCCTCCTCCCTTCCACACATTTTCTGAAATAAAGACATGCCTTGTTTGTCTATTCCAGTTTAAATCATCTTTCTCTTTACTGCTAAAGGAAATATCTCAAAAGAAGATTGGTTCAAAATTAAATGTCAGTCAAGAGCAGGAATTCCATTGTCAATCACACTTGGATTGGTTCACTGATTTAGAAGATTACTTGTTTCATTTACAATGCTTGTTTAATAAAACGTCATTCAATCATGACAGCTCTCTCCCCACACCTTCTTTACCTAGCACATAAATAACATGAACTAATACTATAGCCAAATCTTCAGAGATGACTAAGCTAGTAAAACTTAAAATTAGAAGAACAGATATATTACCTATTATTTACAAGGCTAGCAACTGTTCCGATTCATTTTCTTTTCAGAAAGGAGAGATTGTATTTTCCAGATAAATGTAGCTATATGTCTCTGTTAGATATTTGAATTATTTCAGCGGGAAATCCTGGCCAGCCCATTGGCTAATGGGCTGGGCCAAACAGTATAAA
>JANHFR010007529.1:11248-23365 GCA_032468015.1 Mimophis mahfalensis | reverse complement strand
CCTTCCTTCCTTCTCCTCGAGCTATTTCTTCTCATTCAGTCACGTTTCTGAAGAGATGAATGTTCTGTAGTGGATTTGTGTTCTGAGCACCAGTCTCACCACAGTGTACCTCAACTGCTTTAGTCTGTTGCTCCTTGCTACAAGTTTGTGACTCTCTAGCCAATTGGAATGACATAAATTTTAAACAAAGGTTCTCTCAGCTGTGCCATACCCTCACCGTATTTTATTCAAACTAGCTTTAGCTTTGCATAATGGGAATGTTGGGGTGGCTGTTAATATACTGCTATATTGTTATAACAATTACTCTCTTGTGCCCCTTCAACTGCCAAATTAGTTGCCCTTGCCAAAACCCAAAATCTAACTAGGTACAATTCTCAACCAACAGGCTTTGGTGAAACAAAGCAGGTTAGCACCTTCATTCATGTTAAGACCATGAATGAAAGCAGCACACTAAGCTGCCATTCAACAGCTACTGGAACCCAGGGTCACCCATGTAATAGCCAGACACTGAATCTGAGAGGCAGACAATGGCTCTTTTTCAAACAGCAGACCTGATTTCTCGGCCTCTAGGTTACTGCTGTACCTTCCTCCACCCATCATTACCCCGATCTTCCTGCCTGTTGTCTCATCTTCTTCCACCTCACCCCTTCCCTTTGCTCCCTCCATGCTGACACCCTGCCCAGTCACCTACACTACGTATAATCAGAGGAGTGTTGTGAAATGGATGGATGGTTCTATGGTGGTATGAATATGAGTTTCTGAAGAAATGTTGGATATTTTTTTCATGTTAAGACACGGAAAGAAAATAGACCACAAAAGAGAGACTTCCTATGTGGTGTAGACATCATCTACATAATCAGGAGACAGGGCATTGTATGGTAAAATATTTGTGTATAAATTATCATGGTATTTCATGTGCAGCCTAGGTTGGTTCATTTCCTAGTTCTCAGGAGACTTATTAGAAGATAGCATTTATCACTAATTTAGCTTTATGTCTAAAGAGGGCATCTAAATTTAGTTGGATCACACAGTGTTACCGCTTATTACTTCATCTTTCTATACTTAGTATGGTCTGTTGTCTTTAATATCAGTATTTCTCTGCACTTTGGTGCATGCTGTTATATTGAGCTTGTGTATTTAGGCTTGCTAAGAATAAATCACATTTTAATAAAGCTCAAACCAATTAGGAAAAGAGGCAAAAGGAAATTGAGTGCTGCAAATTGGATGAGGAAGATGCCAACCTTTCTTTTTTCATCCTTGGTTTCTTATGCCACAAATAACCTGATGGCCAGAGCTAGAGACCAGTAGATTTGTTCAGGGTGATCATACTTGAACTTGTAGAAGTACTTTCTGCTTTGCACAGCTAATCAGCATCTCCTTCGCTATGTATGGTTCTAATCTATGTTGGAAGATCCTAAACATGTTTCTGTTAACTCATGAAATGAAGTATATTGTATGATAGTTTGCACGCCCTGCTGAACCTCCTTTCTTTGATATTGGTATGTAAATTGACCTCTTTCAATCTGTTCACCTATACATAAATGTACAGAGAATTTGAGAGAGGCTCTTGGAAATAACTTCTGGCAGGAAATTATGCACTCAGACATAAATTTATAATAGCGAATGGAATGATTAAATGTAATTCTTCAGTGTTCTTGATTTGGGGTTGTCATGGTGGAAGTTTATCATAGACCATGACTTGCTGTATTTTGGTGACCATCTCTGTTTAATGCTAACTTTAAGATCACCAAATTTGCCTCTCTAAAATAGTATGAATGGTTTTATGAATGATATGAGAGCCTTGTATCAAACTGATGGTTTAGGTTGTGCTTATTGGTTGATTTGACTGCTCATCCAACTCACTGAACAGCATACAAGATTAAAACAACCATTCTAGATCACAATGCCCAAAGTCAAAACAATACTAACCAATTCTAAGTGCTTTTAAGTAGCACTTAGCTGCCAGCTGTCTGCAATTAAGGCAAGTTCAAATCTCACAAGGCTCAAGGTTGACTCAGCCTTCCATCCCTCCGAGGTAGATAAACTGAGGACCCAGATTGTTGGGGACAATAAGCTGACTTTGTAAAATACCGCTTTGGGGGGGGGGGGCGGGACGTCCCTAAGAAGCAGGTATATACAAAGAATGAAGGCTAATTTTTCAAGAGGTTGTAAGCCGCTCTGAGTCTCCGGAGAAGGGCAGCATATAAATGGAATTTTTAAAAAATCAGAAAAGCAACATTACCACCAAAATTCACCTAATCTCCTGCCCCAAACTGCAGTCAATGAAAGCCTATCAAGGTTGGGGCCATTTGGATTTCCAAATGGATGCCATTCTATAGGGCAGGCACTGCCATAAAGAAAGAAGGATTCCTGGGTCCAGCAAGATGATACTCTATGATGAAAGGGACCTGAAGATGCATGCCATCCTTTCTAGATCTGGTGGGGCAAGTAGAAACAGAAAGTGGTCCCACAAAGAGCTTGGCTCTATGCCACACAAGGCTTTACTGGTGATAACCAACGCCTTGAATCATACCTAGAAGCTTACTGGAAGCTGGTACAGCTCGCTCATAATGATATTATATGGGTATAATAGGAAATGCCAATGAATTCTGGATGACCTGCTACTTCTGAATGCTCTTCCCAGCCCTGTGTCAAGTGAATTGCTGTAATCTGAATGGAAGGTGAACAAGACATGAGTCACTGACAGCAAAGCTTCCTTTTCCTGGAATGGGTGAAGTTGGTACACAAGATAGAACACAGAATTATAGGGTTGGGAGGGATCTTGGAGTCAAAATATTGTTTTTATGGGGGTTTTTTTACTTCATCTGATCCTTTCTTACTGGAAAAAAAGACATTGAGTTAAAGTGTTTTACTTTGACTGGATCTTGTATGGATTGCTGGTAATGTGATAAATCTGAAAAAAAAAAAGCAATATGTTTCTTGAAGAGAGGAGTTCTGCCGAATAGGTCAACAGGTATATCAAAAGGTCACAACAGAATGAGAACGATCAATAATGCATGTTATCTATTGGAGGTGAGCATTCCTAAGGATAAAAATTGACTTGAACAACAATTAGTGAAACAGGCTTTATCACTATAATGAAGTACAGTGCCTAGCACTTAGCTAGACACATCCTTTCGGGAAAAGAGTCCAAGTACTTGATCACTCTCTCTGTGTGAATGCTTTGAAATAAAGACAAAAACAAATGGCCTCATAAGAAGCAACCTCTTGTCTCTTCAACAGAGAGAAGCACATTGGTAGACTAAAGCATAGCATAAATTCTTTACTCTCTACAACAGGGGTGTCAAACTTGTGATGACATGTTCTCACATGATGAATCACAACTTTTTCCCCCTTCGCTAAACTGGGGATGGGCGTGGCTGGCCTGTGACGCATCTGGCCTGTGGGCCAGGAGTTTGACAGCCCTGCTCTACAGCATACCCTACTGCTTCTTTTGTGGTTAGCACATACAACAGTCATACAACACTGAGGAGTCATTGGATGTGGACTTCCAACATTGTCCACGTCTCCTTCCTAAAAAACAAGTTTCTTGAGCAATCTACAACATTCCTAGTTTTTATCCTGTATTTGCTAATAAATTATAAGGAACATTTCACAGGAGAGACCACATCTCACAGCCTGTTATCGCTTTGATTGATATTACCTTTAAAAATACAGCACCAAAACAAAGGCATAAAACACCTGTCTCCTTTCACGTTCCCTTTGTTTGCCACTCAAAAGTAGAGCACGCGAGTGAGTGTTATGGATGGTTATATTTAGCACATTAGCAATTTGACTGCTGTAATGAGTGGGAAAATAGATATAGGATGTGTGCATCTCTCTGGCAAGTGGGACAGAATGGAAGGGAGAAAGGTCTGGTAGGGAGCACCCTGGGAGAAAGAGGGTACCAGGAGTCCCTGGTTCACTTTAGGCAGAGGTGGTATTCAGCCAGTTCGGACAGGTTCCGGAGAACCGGTAGTGATAATTTTGACTGGTTTGGAGAACCACCTCTGGTTGGCTGACACCAGCAAATACCACCTCTGATTGGCTGACGGCATAGTCCCACCCACTAAGCCATGCCCACAGAACCGGTAGTAAAAAAAATTGAATCCCACCACTGACTTTAGGTAACAGAAATATGAATGGTCACATCCTGCAAGGTAGGCATTTATAAACAGGCTGAAGGGTTGCTTATCTTTCTGCCAAAAGATTGTTCTGTGGTTGACTGAGCTGTGTGCAGGCTCCCTTCATGGTATGTGGGGAGCAGCTTTTCCTCTGCCACCCCAATCCAGGTTTTAGATCTTTTCAGCATCTTGTTTTCCTTCTTTTCCTTGCATCTGGTTTCTAGAGCTTATGTGTTGTGAAAAAACAGCCTGTTTCTTTTCTAGCCGCAGACTCATTGAATTCCAAAGAAAATTTCCTTCATGACTGCTGCTTTGAAAAGATGAGGCAATTTATTCCACTCAATGCTTATAAACCTATGCCTTAATTTTCCACTTATATGCAGAATATTCCCATTCAGGGTTGTGCTCTTTTCCTAAGTAGGACAGGCAACCTCTTATTTCTGTTGTTCCATTTTCTTCCCAGCTGCACTTCTTTGTCTCCATGGCAGCAACTTCTTACACATTGGGCTTCGCTTAAAAAAGTGTGATCTCAGAGACAGGTAGTGAGTCAGGCAGGCGATGGACAGAGGGGTACAGCAGTTCCTAAAACCGTCAGTATTACCATTTCTGGCTGTCCCAGGAAGAATGCATGTTTACTATATCTTGTAATAAGGAGAAATGGGCCAGGAAGCAAACACTTGAGAGAGGAATAATTAATGCCCAGTGAAAAATAAAACAAATGTAAAAGAGAAAGAAGGCGAATTAATATTTCTGGTCCTACCAGAAGCCTGGGCAATTGAGGATTCTGTACAATATTTTAGCTTTTCTTAGCACTGCACTCTCCTGAACAGAGAGCTCTGATGTTCCTGGAACCTGTTGAAGCCACTATCCCAGCTTAGAAGTCATTGCATGCTCCCAGCATCATTGGCCCTTACTTTCCACATCCTGTCTAGTTCCTTCTTCAGGTCCTGGTACTTCTGCATTATGAAGAAGTAATGTCTTCCTTCTTCCTGATGTTGTTATTACTACATCTGTCATCATTGCTGTCTTCTGCTTTTTGTCCACTACCACGATGTCTGGTTGATTGGCTAGTACCTGCCTGTCTGGATCTGGAAGTTGCACAAGATCTTGGCTCTGTTGTTATTCATGACCTTCTGTGGGATCTCAAGCTCCTATCCTGTGCAGATGTTCCTGTCCACAATGCCAGTTACTTGATTGTGCTATTCAGTGTATGCTGCTCAATTAACCTTTACAGGATATGAACAACAGTCAATTATCCTGGTATCCATTTGCTACACACATGGTCATGAGGGACACAGAACAACTTCCATAGAAACTTCAGGAAAATGTAACTTTCATGTAATCATTTGTACATGGGGAAAGAGAAGAAACATAGTTCCTTGAAGCAGGAATGTGATACTGAGATCTTAGACAAGTGTTTCTCAACCTGAGCAACTTCCAGATGTAGGGACTTCAACTCCCATATTGGCTGGGGAATTCTGGGAGTTGAAGTCCACACACTTGAAAGTTGCTCAAAGGTTGAGAAACTGTCTTATATATATGAGAAATGTAGTGCATATGCACATTATTCAGATTATAGTAAGGGACCTGTTGCTGAATGGCAGAAATGGATAACACCATTCTCCCTTAAGCATCCCACTCCTACCCCAAGGAATCTCACGGTTGCTTCTCCAATTCCCATTCAAAATCCATTTTCCCTTGTTGGGTGCCTCTGGGCCATTGGTTAGTTTTGTTTGGAGCACTGCAGCTTGTTGCAGACTAATCTAACAGTCTATTGGCTGCTTTGCACAGAAAAGCCCACCTTTTCCCACTGAATCCATGTCTATTATGAATTCTAGGACCTTTCAAAATTTTGCTTTACCTGAGAATACAGTCAGTGTAACTCTCATATGGCAAATGTTACTGATTCAAAACCCAGCAGAATGATAGTAATTCTAATTTACAAGCTCCTGGTTTCTCTCTATATTTTATTTTATTTCTTAAAGTTCAGTTGCAGCATTTCACCAATTCTTCATTCTCCTACGATTGAGGGTTTCAGCCCTAGCTCCTAAATAGTTCATTTAGTGTAATTTGAAAGTATTAGGCAAATAGTAGAACTGCACTTATTTTAAAAAGAAAAAAAAAGGGGAAAAGAGAAGTTGGAGGCTTGGAAAGAAGAATAGCAGGGCCTTTTGCACTCCTTCAAAAGCTACTTCACATCATTGTTCTCATGACATCGAATCATTTCCAGCTGAACAGTAGTATCAGCCATGCTGTGGAGGAAAAATCCTGGGCTTTTTTTTTTAAGTTGCAAAATGGTTGATATCATTGCAGCTTGCAAAAATTTTAAAGAGAAATAAAAAAGGTGATATGATTTATTTATTTATTTATTTATTTATTTATTTATTTATTTATTTATTTATTTATTTATTTCAATTTATATGCTGCCCTTCTCCCAAGGGACTCAGGGAGGCTTACAGTCCCTTTTAAAAAAACATACAATATAACATTTAAAAGTGGATTTAATAGAAATTTGGACTATACAAACAGATTAAAACTAACATTAAAAATCCCCATTAAAATTAACAATTTATTCAGGCCAAGCCTGCCTGTTGGAATAGCCAAGTTTTAAGGACACGACGGAAGTCCTGTAAATTCTGGGAGGACCTGGACTTCCAGGGGCAATTCATTTCAGAGGGCAGGGCCCACCACAGAGAAGGCTCTCCCCCTGGGGGTTGCCAACCAGCACTGTCTGGCGGACGGCACCCTGAGGAGGCTATCGGTGGCAGCAGGTGGTCTCGTAAAAACTTGGTCCTAAACCATGGAGCGCTTTAAAGATCATAACCAGCACCTTGAATCGTACCCAAAAGGCCACCGGAAGCCAGTGCAGGTCGCGCAGGAGAGATGTAACATGGGAGTGCTGAGGCACCTCATATATCACCTGCGTGGCCGCATTCTGGACCAGTTGGAGTCTCCGGGTGCTTTTCAAGGGGAGCCCCATGTAGAGAGCATGGTATAGTGGCTTTCCCTTGTCTACTTAGATCTCTTTTTGTAAACAGCAAGAACAAAAGTACATAATACTTACTGGAAATATGACGGGGAGAGGAAAAGACAGTGATTTTGTTTTTTCCTATTTTGCATGGAATGTGGGGTAAGGTGGGTTTATTGTTCAGTGGTTGGCATGAGACACTGAGGAACTGACCTTTTTTTAAGAAAAAAAAAATCTGTACATCCCTACTGGAAACCTGGAGGGAGAATTCCAAGTAGCTTATGGTGCAGATCACTGCAAACTGGCTTGTGAGGGATTTGGGAATGGAAACAGTGCTATGAAGAAATGCCTTCAGTTATGCTTTTAAACTTTATTATTAATTTTATTTGCTCTCACATTGAACAACATGGCAGCTTTCAATAAATATATTCATTGCAATAGGATACAGCAATGCACGTTAAAGACAGTTCCTCATTGCCTCACCCCAAATTACTGACTGCAAAAATAAACTTGTGTAGAAAGTTAGCACCACACCCCACTCCTAAAAGAATGAAATATTCTAGGAAATATTAAAAAGGCAGAATATTATATTTCCCTGGATGAGAAAAGGAGAAACATGTTTTTAAAGACAAAGCAGCTTCCTGGGATCAGGAGATGATAGGATTAGCCCTCTACCCATCTCACCACATGGCACCTGGGAAGGTTGCATCATCCAGAAAAATTCAACCAAGCCTGGACTCAAGACAAGCTGCAAAGCTACCCCTGCATGGCCCCATGAGAGTCTGATAAGCAATCAGGATACATTTCTTGCCACAGGAACATGAAGCAAGTTCAAAGCCCAACAGAGGATATAAATCTTTCTTCCTCTCTCATCCATGTGCTTTTTTTGCCTAGGACCTCAGTGTGGTCCTGTCCACCATTAAAACCATCCTTCCAAGCAGTCTCCATGATTCCAGTGTCTTTTTTCCCACTTGGAACTGAACCCAGATGGACATTTCTTCCAAAGGACACAGTCTATAATACATTCATATAGTCAGAGAGGCGTTAAACAAGTCATCATAAATATAAACAGGGGACATATTATTGCATACAGAGTGCTACTAATACTGTTTTTACTGCTATGGACTTGATTATTTCTTCCTGGAATCATTTATTATCGAAGGGTAAGGGGTGTGTAACTCCAGAACTCCAGTTCTCATGACTTTCACTGAGGCAGAAATGTTATGTGCTGAAACCTGACTGTCAGACTTGTCATCCAGATGGGTACAACAATAGGACCCTTACAGCAGCCAATCTGATAGAGAAGGTTTCCTTCTCCCATGCAAGGCAGTGAAATTACTGCCTTGTTCCTAAATGCATGACGGTTGATCCAAGAAAAAGAGCATTGCTCAAAATGAATGTCAAACTAACTTCAAGTTAGATTTATTGAAGAATAAATAGAAGCTTTTCTCTTCATGGAACATAAAACGTGAAAAGTGGCTTCTTAATTGGCTTCCAAAATGCCAGTTCAAAAGATCTAGTTCAAAGGACTGGATTCAAAGGATGAAATGCCCAGGGGATTGAAAAAGACTGCCTCCTTCTATGTAGGAAAATAACAGTGCCCTGCTTGTTTACATCCACAGACAGGAGCCATTCTGGAACCCAGTCACCCAGATACAGATGATTCTGAGGGGATGGGAGATATCATTTGCTATTCAATATAAAATGTTGCATTTGGGGTGGTTCGGAAGATGGTTGATTTGTCTGCTGGGCTCTTTTTAGTCATTCTGTTTGTTATTGCTTTCTTTGCTTTTTGTATGTTCACATTCTTTCCTTTGTTAGCTTCCTCAGATGTTACTTTGAGGAGAAAAGGCTCTTTTAATAGGATGTATTCTTTTAAAGTTTCTGAAACCCAGTGTTTGAAAGTAAGTTGATTGTATTTTCTACCAGAAATGTTACCAATCATATATCTTTAGTAAGAATTATGTAAGAGGCAGTTAAGCTGAACTGCTCATTTCTTCACTGCTTTTCTTTCCTCACAATCAGAAATATATCCATCTAACTTTGGGTAGTAGAAGGGAGACATGTACTTACAGAAGAGCTACTTTCTAGAACAGGAGTATCCAACCTTGGCAACTTTTAATACTTGTAGACTTCAACTCTCAGACTTCTTCAGCCAGCCATTCTGGCTGGAGAATTCCAGGAGCTGAAGTCCACAAGTTTTAAAGTTTTCAAGGTTGGAGACCCTTGTTCTAGAACATTTTTAAAGTGTGCAAAACAACTATTGATGTATATTTCAACACCATGTAAAATTCAGCTGTATAGACCAGAGCTTATGATATTTGGATAGAAAATAAGTCATTATCAGACCCACAAGGTAGACCAAACTTAGAAACAGATGCCATATAAGTCTAAAACTACTTTTACTGGAATAACTTTAGCAACAGAATCATGCATGCCTTGAATGTGCTTCCCCCTCCCTTACTTTATCCTCATGTGAACTAGAAAGGGATTTGTCTGAAATGGAATCAATCCCTATTTCACTGCCCTTTATTTATAAAATTTATATTTGCCTTGGCAGTGAATTCTCCTCCTTTCTCACAGGGTCATGTCCTATGTGCTTTCATATAATTTAAGGGAAAACATTACAAATGACTGTAGGTTGTTAATAAGGCAGATACTTATTGATAATATTCAGATCCACTAGAAAGTAATTCTTGAGCAGTTGCAGCTTAGGATCATCATGGTTCATATTACATGTTTAGTCAAGACAAAAGTAGCCATACTTTATTGTTTAAACTAATTGAACTCACACAATGTATGTAAATCCTAGTTTATATGCCACAATTCTGGAGACTATTCAAGACACTTCAGAGTTCAGATGCTATGTCAGAAAAGATCTGCCTTTTGGACCTGACTCTGCTGGCTTTTTGCCAAGCATTGAAAACCTGGATGTGCTGGGTTTTGGTGACTGGGAGGTTAGATTTCCCATAAATAGTTCATTGTCCTGATGATTGTCTTTGGGTTTGTCCTTGGCATCCATGGAAAAATTTTATATTCTGTTGATAGTCTTTTTTTAAATTGGTTTTAATGTGTTGTGAACTAAGTTGTGTCTGGACAGCCATAAACATTGATTAAATAAATGAGCAAACAAATAAGATAAAGTCAAAACTAGCTTATTATAGATTGGCATGATGAATGAATCAGGTTTATCAAGTATGGAAATACTCTGACTAGATCTTGTGGAATTTTTTGGGTTATGAAAATATTCCTTCTAAGATGCTCTTAAACCCACAACTCAGTGTATCTGTGTGGTTGCTGTGTACAATTCACTACTCTCACTCTCATTCCATGTGCATACTCTTGTTTACTCAAGAGTAGCTCTGCTCACACCCCTAACACTTCCCCTCTGTTTTCTATCTCTTTTTAACTTGCTTTTTTTCCCCTAGTAAATAAAATAAAATATTTTTAGAATGACAATATTGTTTTCAAAAATATTTAAACAAAGATGTTAGACCTTTCTGTTATGTATAGTATTCCTCTATCACTTTGCAAAAATGGAGCAGGGCATATTTGTTCATGTTAGATAACTATGATGGTGAAGATCGGGAAAGAAGAGGGAAAAAACTAACTTCTAAGCAGAAGATCTAATGTTAGATCATCAGTCAACATAAACTTAAGATACTTTACCCTATCTGAAAGAAATGATCCCTGTGGATGCGGAACTGTATGTAAAACTCTTTGATATTTATATAAAACCAACTCATAAATATGTGCTTCTTATCTAGAAATGCACTATCTACAAAGAGCAGAATATTTTCTTAATTTGATATTTGAAGAGTTTAAGTAATGGTGACATGTTTTTTATTTACACTTATCTTAACATGCAGGTATTTTACAATTTAACGGTAATAAGTTTGCATCACCTGTAAAGAATACCAGGCTAGTAACATAACATAGTGTGTAACATTACAGTACGAGGCAAGTTGTGCCAATCTTTCAAAAGACAACGCTTAGAATGTGCTGGGTAGCCAAACCTCTTCTCTGAATCTGCAGACAGGCTGACTTTAGAGCACATTTGTAAGTCATCATCAACTTCCTCCCTATGTGTATTTATGGACAGACATTGTTGCTTACCATTTCAAGGCAGAAGAAGTGGAGACAATCCCAAATTGCCTTTTAATTGTGTTTGGGATAGACTGGCTTTTGACATTGATGTCCCGTCCCTGTGATCCCATGCTGTCTGCTTCTTGAGCTGTTAAATCTGTTTTTCAGCTTCTTGCGCAAGCAGAAATGAAGACAATACATTTCTGAAGCTAAATTCTCCTAGGTTTCAAACTATGAAATGATTACTGGATGACAGCATGTCACAGTCCATGAAATTTCTTCTTCTCCTCCTCCTTCTCCTCCTCCTTCTTCTTCCTCTTCCTATTATTATTATTATTATTATTATTATTATTATTATTATTATTATTATTATTATTATTAGCATCAGCATTTTAAAATAATTCCAGGATTACAAATGGCAATTTTTAAAAAGTTCCTGTTGCAAAGGTCTCATGTGTCTACGTATTGTATCAGCCATTCTTAATATGGCCCCATAACAGAACTAAAATGCCAATTCACTAAAATTATGGAACAATATGAAAATATTCTGCTTTTTGCATATGTACTCTTTTCGGAATTATCATATTAAAGGGAACAGGTAGAGAAGTGTAGAAAACAACCCATAGAGGAAATTAATTCAGTACCACAAGGATGATTTATTTGTACTGAAATGACTTGTCTCCTCACACAGGGGTTCCCCATCCCTGATCCATGGATCGGCACCAGTCCATGGCATGCCAGCAACCAGGCTGTGCAAATAAGCAAAGCCCCATCCAAAGGAAGCAGGCAGCATGCAAAACCATGCCCCCTTGGGTCCATGGAAAAACCCCTCTCTGCAGAACTGGTCCCTAATGCCCCAGGAGTTGACTCAGCCTTCCACCCTTCTGAGGTAGGTAAACTGAGGACCCAGATTGTTGGGGGCAATAAGCTGACTTTGTA
>JANHFR010007528.1:0-10004 GCA_032468015.1 Mimophis mahfalensis | reverse complement strand
CCTAGCCACACCCACTAAGCCATGCCCACTAAGCCACACCCACAGAACCAGTTGTTAAAAAATTTGAAACCCACCCCGGCATCCAGGTCATGGTTGTCCCAAACTTGAAAATGTTTGGCTTCTCATGAGAAACAAAATGTCTGAGCCAGAAGAATTCAGAAGCACTGTGAGTTTATTCCATTGTACCTATACACAAGAATTTTATCTGCTAAAGGTCAAAGCAAGTGCTTTAGTGCCAGACAAGAGTCCACATACTTCAAGGGAGGATGGATTTAGGTCTTTTTCAGAGGTGTAGACTCTAAACTGATGATAAACTTGATCTTGACCTTGGGCTCAGCCTGGTCATCTCATATACCTCTAGTCTAAAGGTCCCTTCTGACTGCAATTTTAGTGAACAAAGAGGACATTAATTTTTTTAAAAAAAGGTATCCAAGAAGAAACCAAGCTAACTACATCTCATTTTAATTAAGTGTAAATGCAATGAAGTCAAATCATATTTAGTTTCTCCTGCTTTGAACTGTTACTTTTAGTAGTAACTAATATGTCATTCAAGGGTCAAGTTTTTTCATGGCTTAAAGTGCTGGAAATGCAAACACCCATTGGGGTCTTATTATCATATGTGGTGGACATGTGGTTGTGCTAAGAAATATTAGTTGATGATACGTAACTGGTTGGAGGAAATGACCATGCAATATATTGAATGGAAACCAGAATTCTTCTTATTAGGGATAATACCAGATCAAATAAACAAGATAAATACCTATTTGATGATACATGTTTTAACAGCAGCTAGCATTGTGTTTGCACATTATTGGAAAAATGAGGTAATACCAGATGAAGATGTTGTAATAAAGAAAATTTTGGAATGTGCTGAAATGGAGAGGCTAACAATGGCTATTAAAGAGAGGCAAGAAACAGATTATTATGAAGTTTGGGGGACATTTTATCGTTGGATTCAAAACAGGAGGGAGAAAGTTTATTGAGATTTCCCTAATATATTCTGTAATAAATGTTAAAATAATAATATATTTGTCATTCAAGATATTACATGAATACTTAAATATTGTACTATGAGTTGTTGTTGTTGTTGTTGTTGTTTTTCACATTCGATAAGTTTGTAATTTTTCTTTTGTAACCATAATTTTAAAGTTAATAAAACTTAATTTTAAAAAACAGCTACCTTCATACTATATCTGGTAGTTTTTAAGAAGAAGAAACTAGACTTCCATCACTCACAGATGGTGGGTTTTCCAGCACATTGTAGAAGGTTGGATTAGATGGCCCTTGTGATCCCTCCCACATTCTAGGATCCCAGGATAAATCAAAGAAATCGAAACTTGATGCAAGACAACTTCCCACACTGAAAAATACAAGTTGCTTTCCATAACCAGGTTTTCTGAAAAATATGAAGGATGGCTGCAGGCTTTGGGTCTGGTTACTCTAAAGAAAATAAGAATTGGGGGTGACATGATAGCACTATTCCAGTATTTGATGGGCTGCCACAAAGAGGAGGGGTCAACTTATTCTCCAAAGCACTGAAAGGCAGAACAAGAATCAATGGATTGAAACTAATCAAAGAGTGGAACAACCTGGAATTAAGGAGAAACTTCCTAACAGTGAGGAAAATTAACTGATGGAACAGCTTGCCTCCAGAAATCGTGGGCGCTCCATCACTGGAGGTTTTTCAGAGACTGGACAGCAACTTATCTAAAATAATGTAGGTTCTCCTGCTTGAGGAGGGGGCTGGACTAGAAGACCTCCAAGGTCCCTTCCAGCTCTGTTCTAGTCTAGTCTAGTCTATACTAATTCTACCCTACTATGTTGTTACTAGTAATCCTTGTCTTACAAGAGTTCATTTAGTCACTGTTCAAAGTTACCACAGCACTGAAAAAGATGTTTCACACTTATGACCTCTGTAGCATCCCCATGATCATGTGATCAAAATTCAGCCACTTGGCTACTGACTCAGATTTACAACCGCTGCTGTGTCCCTGGGGTCACGTTTTGCAACCTTCTGCCAAGGAAAGTCACTGGGGAAGCCAGATCTGCTTAACAACCAGGTTACTAACTCATCAACCACAGTGATCAATTTAACTGCCTTGGCAAGAAAGAAAGAGAAATGGGACAAAACTCAACTGTCTCACTTAACGACAGATACCTTGGGCCCTATGGTGGTCGTATGCCAAGGACTACCTGTACATTGAACCTGACAAGTCCTACAGAGTGATGGGGGAAGGGAAGACCCCTCCCCTCCCCCTCCCCTGCAGTGCTTTCAGTCCTTGGCGAAGGAGACCCAGCCGAACCACCACGCAACACCGATTCCTAAGCGCATATTCGTTTGAGCTGCCATGACAGCCCCATTTAGAAACAAATTAGGGGTTAACAAAGAAGTCCATGATGGAGACGGGAGCTGGTTTCCCTTTTCCCCTCCCTGTCTGTTAGAATTAGGAAGTGTCGCTGAGCCACGGGTGTCAAGAATATGAATGCCCGGCGTCATTGCCACTGCCTCTAATTGAAGCCGAGATAAATGAAGTGGAAAGGCACCGTCCAATCCAATCAAAATGTGGAAAAGGTATTTTGACATGTAAATTACAAACTTCCTGTGTGTTTTTGTCTCCCCAATTACACCCTCCCTTGTCATGTTGTGGTTTTTTTCCCCCCTCCTTAAATTATATCTTAATCTACCGGGCCTCCTAATAATTATGTCATCATTCTCCGGGAGGGCAGGGGGGGCCCTCCAACGCCGCGTAATGGTATTTTATAGGATGTGCCATTCATGATTAACCGATTCACTTTCCCGCAGACGCGACGCGATTTCTCATGGTGTTCAAATATGCATTGTGTCACTTCTGCCTTTGTAAAGGTTAGGTCGGCGTCTCCTCGTGGCTCCTTGATGAGATGGCAGCGGGAGCAGAGACAGCCCCGCAGACTGTTGAGACTGTCAATCATGGCCATTATTTTCAGAGGCCCCCCTTTCAGGAAGGGACTGGCATGGACAATGGGGACGGGGTAATCGCTTTCCCAGATAAATCTTCCATCCCTTTAGAACAGGTCTTCCTTCTTCCCCTAGGCCGGTGCCAATCCATCCTTCCTAGCTGCTTGGCTTTCTGCTCCAAACTTACTAAGAGGACCACTGCGTCTAGTGGTCCTCTTAGTACCATGTAAAAAAGATGTTGAGGCATTGGAAAGAGTGCAACCAAGATGATTCTGGGGCTGGAGGCTACATCATACAAAAAACAGTTACCAGAAAACCATCAAGGCAAAACCAGCTCTATTCTCTATTATTCTATTGTTTTTATGTAAGTTGCAGTGGTTCTCCTTCAATGTTATTCTCAACTTCAGTCAGAATCAATCAGTCAGAATAGAGCTGGAAGGAACCCTGGAGGTCTTCTAGTCCAGCCTCCTGCTCAAGCAGGAGAACCATTCCAGACAGGTGGCTGTCCAGTCTCTTCTTAAAAGCCTCCAGTGATGAAGCACCCATGACTTCTGGTAGCAAGCTGTTCCACCAGTTAAATGTCCTCACTGTTAGGAAGTTTCTCCTTAATTCCAGGTTGTTTCTGTCCTTGATTTGTTTCCATCCATGTTTCTTGTCCTGCCTTCAGATGCTTTGGAGAATAATTTGACCCCGTCTCCTTTGTGGCAGCCCCTCAAATACTGGAAGATTGCTATCACGTCCTCCCTAGTCCTTCTTTTCTCTAGACTACCCACATTCAAATCCTGCAATCATTCTTCATAAGTTTCACCCTCCAGGCCTTTAACCATCTGAGTTGCTCTTCTTTACCCTTTTTCCAAGGTCTCAACAACTTTTTTGTAATGTGGGTGACCAAAACTGGTTGCATCATTCCAATTTTATTCCTAAGGATTGATAAAGCAGTACTCTTATGGTGTGTTACGGGGTTTCAATTCTATGCTTGATTATACAACTAGTATTAGCTTTTTTTGGCTGCTGCCGCACACTGCTGACTCAGTTTAAGTGATCGTCTACTAGGACTCCAAGGTCCCTCTCACAGTTACTGTCACCTAATCTGTGCTTATCTCTTTGATTTTTCCTGCCTAAATGAAAAGTTTTGCTTTTCTTCACATTAAATTACATTTTTGTTGGATAGGGCCCATTGTTCAAGTCTGTCAAGATCTTTTTGGATCCTGAGCTTGTCTTCTGGGGTGTTGGCTATTCCTGCCAGCTTAGTGTCATCTGCAAATCTGATAAATTCTCCTTCTAGTTCCTCATCTAAGTTATTTCTGAAGACTTAAATTCAGATGAAGACATGAAATAATTTATTTATTAAATTTGTCAACTGTCTCATTTTGAAGCAACTCTGGGTAACTTCATTTTTCATCCTAAATTGTAATTAACATGAATGTTTAAATTTTTCTCTCTTTTTTATTCTCAACATTCTAAGCTATTAAATAACAAGATGTTAATAATTTTTAAATTTACAAACATTAATACATGGAAACAATGTAATGTTTTACTACATTGTATTAATTGTTTCAATGTGAATTTCACTGGTTCTTTATACTTAACTTCAGATGAAAAAGCTAAATGATTTCATGCTTATAATCTTGTCATCCTACATTGTAATACACAATGTATTGAGATTTGTCACAGCATAATAAAAAGTAGGGAATAAAAAGTATACACATCACTCATGAAAATGTCAGTGGAATGTTTTCCTCTATAGGGAGAAAAAAAAATCAAAACCAATTTCCTCACCAGCAAATTACTACATAGCTTTTAAAAATATTTACCTTACAGATACAAGACAAGACTTCTGATCTAAATAAGATCAAATGGCAAATCATAGAAAACATAAAGACATTGAGTTTGCAAGAAAAAGGGACCAAGATTTTATAAGGCTCCATTGTGTCTAATTTGCACAACAGCTCATCCCTAAGGGCACATTCAGACAACCTGTTTAACACACTTTCCTGCAATCCTTCAGCCAGTAGAAAAGCAGACCCACATCAGCTGCTCTATCCCCACAGCTCTGCTTTATTCTGTCTCAGTAAGGTTAAAACTCCCTTTTTATGACCCCCTGGCCAAGGTGAATGGATGGAACTGAACATTTACTGGCCAGGTGCCCTTTCTGATGCCTATGCAGAGTTCACAGCAAATATTTTTTTTCTTTGCACCCTGGGAGAGAAATATCTGTCGCTACCTAGGATTGAACTCTCAACCTTCCGAGTGGGAGGCAAGCATCTTCCCAACTGGGCCACCATGCCATTCTGAAACACAGAAGCATGAAAGATGGCCAAATGATATCATTGGACACAGAGGCAAACAGGGACTTTGTTGAGAGAGAACAGATGTTGAAGTGTCCGTGTCCTCAGGGACAGATCTGTCTCCTCAGGAACCAGGAGCACTACTCAGGTGACCCTGAGGACACAGGTAAACCTCCAAGTGCTTCAATGACCCTTGAAAAGGATGCAAATGACCAGCTGGGAATATCAGTCCTTCCATTCCCCACCATCCTGTCAGAGCTGAAGAAGCTTCTTGGGTGAGAAGGAAAAAACAAGAAAGTCTAGTTGCCTCCTGAAAAAGCACCTTTGGGACAACCATGATCTGGATGGCTGAGAATCTCTACAGATGTTCAGATTTGGTAAGATTGAAAAATAAGTTCTTGTGCATGTGGGTTGTGGTCAGACCGGTTGTTGATCATACCCTTCCCTGAATCATCTTCCAAAAATGGGATGAGCTAAGATTTCTTACAGACTTTTGAAAGACCAATTCTGTAAAATGCAAACTGCAAAAACTGTCTAGAATGTATAAAGGAAAGGTAACCAACTACACTGAAAATGTAAGCATCTAGAAGGGATATTTTATCATGCTGGGTGGAGGTGTAAAAAAAAACCCCAGAAAATTATGGGCTCAATCACATAAAATAATACAGAAGATTTTAAAGATTTGCATATAATTTAAACCAGACACCTTTTTAAGTGGGGGGGGGGATGATAGATAATAAGCTCGGAAACTTTATGGAACTTTGTTTTCATATATGCGGTGAGATTGTTATAGGAACAATGGTAAAAAAAGTCAATTTTAGCCACAAGATTGCGGCTAAAGATTGTGGAACTTGATGAGATGGCCGAACTGACTTGAGAGAGGACCTTGTCACCTTGTAGGGGAGACAACATAAACAATTAATTGATTAATTAAAACTTGTCTAAGTTTACTGATGATTTGAAACCCCTTTTTGGCTTTCTGCTGGAAACAAAATAATAAAATTTATGGCTTTGACAATTCGAATAAAAATAATAGATGATAGAGAAAATGTAAACTATTATCGTAACCATAGAGATTAACTCATATTGATGCAAGGAAAGTAAAATTGGAAGTCATTTCTTTATAATCTTTGTTTTCTTTGATTTCTGCACTTTGCTCTTTTTTTCCTTCTTCCTTTCCTTTTTTCATTATAATTATTAGTTCTTGTTCATTTTTATTCTGCATTTACAATTCTAATAAAGTTTTACATACAGCAGCCACATTAAATACTCATATGTATCATTATCTTGATGCTGTAATTAAAATATACCCAATCCTAATAATCATGTTGATTTTTACCTATGATTTACCCCTTTGGGTTATTTTGAAAATTTCCAAACAAGGTAGCAAGAAAAGGTGAAGGCTGATTTATAGCCTGCATTGCACTTTTTACATTTTATCCAATAAAGCAGCTCATAATTATATGTGACTGCAGTAATATGAACAAGATGAGGGCAATATGACGTTTTTTCAATAGGAGGCACAGTGAATTCAGCCAATCAAAATTAAAGAAACAAAGTGCTTTTTACTAGACAGTATTGCTGGTCCTTCACTTACGACCACAGTTGACCCCCCCAATTTCTGTTGTTGAGCGAGACAGTTAAGTAAATTTTGCCTCATTTTATGACCTTTCTTGCCACTGTTATTAACTGAATCACTGCAGTTGTTAAGTTAGTCACACAGTCGTTAAGTGAATCTGGCTCCCCCATTGACTTTGATCAGAAGTTTGCAAAACATGACCCTGGAACACAGCAATGGTCGTAAATCTGAGTCAGTAGCCAGGTCTCCGAATTCTGATTAGGTGACTATGAGGAAACCACAAGGCCTCAAGGGTGAAAAATGGCCATAAGTCATTTTTTTTAGTGCCATTGTAACTTTGAATGGTCACTAAATGAACTGTTGTAAGTCAAGGGCTATCTGTAACCTAGATTTGTCCACTGTAATATGATGAAAGCATCTTAGCAAAGGCACCCCGTGATTTTATTTTTCTAACCTCCGGGCCTTACATTTTAGGCCAACTCTTCAAAAATGTTACTGCATCCATTCCACGGGATTCTAACACCATCTGCTGATAAAATACAGCTATTTCTCTGAAATTTCCATCTCTGTTTTCTTGATAGGCTAAGCAATATTTCAAACGAGCAAAGGTTAGAAAATGAGCATTAGCTGCAGCTGTAAGCATCTTTAACCTCCAATCTCTCTGAGTCAATATGTCTTTCAGTATTCATGGACCAATCAGGAATTTTCCAGGTGACTTGATGATGGAAAATAGTCTCTCTTTTTTTTATTATTCCTTTGCTTTCTTTTAAGTCAAAAGGATGCATCATAGCCAATAATAAATGTATGAGGATTGGACTTGGATATATTTTAATTACAGCATTAAGCAGAATTAAAAACATATTAAGCATATGTTTAATATGGCCGCTAATTTGAACATGCATATGTTGTGCTCCTAGTTTATAAAAGTGAAATTGCAATTTTTTCCCCAGTTTGGATATGCCTCTTAGATATGTATCAGCCAGATATCTTTTAAGTATTACATAATACATATTGGTTTTCGCTTTTTTTAGTGTAACAAAAATTATTTAGTTTAGGGAAGGAGAGGGGGGAGGGGAGGGATTCTGTTTAATTGTCTCTTTTCAAGAGGAAAAGAATATTTTTCTTTTAAGCTTTTTGTTAAACAGAACGTCAGAAACCTGAAGCTTTGAATAAGTTCATTATTTAGTAAGTTAGCATTGTCATCTTCACTGTCACCTCTACCACTTTGAGTTTCCCTCCCAAAATGCAACTACTTTCTGATTTCGAAAGTATCAAGAACTCTCTTGATGTGTTGAAACCATCACGATCCTTCTGCTCATTCTAGCATGGCTTCATAACCCAATGGACTAGAAACTTGATCATACCAAAATGGCAAGGAAGCGGATTCTGAATTCATTTGCCCATTTTCCCATCCATCTGGGAAATTGCAAACACGCCACCATGGCTTTATCCACCATCTTTTGTCTTGGGGTGAATTTCAGCCTTGGGCAATTATGGAGATCAAAATATTTGGAATTCGGAGCAAAATGAAACATCAAAGGCATGTGTCAGCAACCATTTTGGGGATAGCTTTTCCTTGCTTCTCTGTGTTATTTGGAAGAATTAGCTAATAGCTAATAAATAAAGTTGGAAGGAGGTTGGGAGTTCTTCTAGTCCAATCAAACAGGAGACCCTCTACCATTTCAGACAAGTGACTATCCAGTCTCTTCTTAAAAGTCTCCAGGGATGGAACTGTTAGAGGTGATTGGATCTGTTAAGTATTTGAATAGTTTTGGCAGGAAATCCCCGCAAGTTCATTGGTTAGTGGGCTGGTCCCAACAGTACTTAAAGGACCGAGTTTTCCCCAGCCAGTTGCTGGGACCTCACTATGAAATAAAGAGCTGTTGCGTTGAATCACTCTTGGCTTTCCCACGCCTGATCTTCGGATCTAACAGGATCGTTTGGTCATGTATCTGTGATAAAACAGGACATAAGTCTGCTCCAGTCAAATGTAAAGCATTTGTTAAAGAGAAATAAAACAATAAAGATATAAAACCTTAACTAGGCTAATTAAGTATGCTTCATGTGTGCAGATAAGAGATAGCAATACAGGCTAGAGAGAGAAGCCAGAGGGTTTTTATCCTTTAGGAGGAGCTTGTGCTCTGGCTGTATGTTATTGGTGGAGATGGTCAGGTGACCTTCACTGTGACTCAGCAATCATGGCCAACAATATTCTGACAGGAACATCTACAACTTCTGAAGTCAACACATTCCATTTGATTAACTGTTCTCCCTGTCAGAAAATTTCTCTGTAGATCCATGTTGCTTCTCTCCTTGATTAGTTTCCATCCATTGTTTCTTGTCCTGCCCTCAGGTGTTTTGGAAAATAGGTTGACCCTCTTTGTGACAACCCCTTAGATTTTGGAACATTGCTAATTTATCACCCCTATCCTTCTTTTTATTAACCCTGACAAACCCAATTCCTCCAAGTGTCCTTTGTTTGTTTTAACCTCCAGTCCCCTAATCATCTTTGTTGCTCTTTTCTGCACTTTTTCTAGAATCTCACCATCTTTAATATTCTAGTCACCAAAACCTCAGTTGACGTAACCTAAGATACCCTTTTGTGTCCTTAATTCTACACATCTCATTTATTGGTGTGTTTTTCAAAAAAAAAACACCCCACAAACCAGAGTTTTTCCGGTGGTTTTGATTCCTTGCAGAGAGATGCGTAAAGGTACTTAACTTATGAGTTTCTACAATCAACCTTTCCTCTCAGGGAAGCAAGAGGGAGGCTCGGCCCCAGCCTAATTGGGAATCCTGCTGCCCTCAGCTTTTAGTCTGAGATCGGCAGGGGAGGCTCAGGTGGTTTTTAAATAATGGATGGAGAAAGGAAACCCACCTCTAAGATCACCATGGGCAAGATTTTAAAATGCTGAAAGTTCAGTGCTGTGAAAGAAAGCGAGGAAAAGACACATACCACAGACAGAGGTGTGATGCAGAGAGGTTCTGTTTGTCATAAAGGGTGAGGTGTACGGGTTATTGTAGCAAACCTAAGACGCACGTTTGTGTAACATGTTTACATAGGTTTCAGGGGGAGTCAGAATGTCCCTGAACAATATTTATTTTATTTTTTATTGTTTATTATAATCCCATTTATATGCCGCCCTTCTCCAGAGACTCAGGGCGGCTTACAATCTGTTTAAGCACAACTCAATGTGCTTAG